>SKCR01041478.1:0-97064 GCA_019454045.1 Zanthoxylum bungeanum
TATATTATACCATAAGGATTTGACGTTCTTACCTATATCCCAGGTATAATATGTATAGCCTGTGACGAAGGGATTATATGTATTCAATGACCTCACTTGCATAGTTTAGCGAGATTATTCGTGGTCGTTAGAATTCATGAGTGGGTGAATTATGAACACGAAATTTGATTTTGTGACGGCTAAACCTAAACTTAGAGAGTCCCACAATATGAAGTGTACTCGTTTAGCACTTGGGCAACACGTTATGAATAATACAGATTATTCATAATACTTCACCTAATTAATTGAGTTAATTCGAATTGTTTAATTGGTTAAACGAAAACACATGCTTTAAGGGATTTTGGTGAATTAATAATTAATGTGTATTTTTATTTGATAAAAAATTTGATATGATACATATTAATTAATTGTCAAATGAGACTTTGACACATGCCATTAATATATGTATTTGTTATTTAATGTAAAAAAATATATATATATAATAATTATATTAATAATTATTTAGATATTTAAATGTTAAATATTTGAATAATTAAATGATATTCTTTTTCATAATTGTCATGAAAAATATTTAATTATTATTGGTTTCATGTGGCATGTTTTAATTAAGCTTAGGTGTGCAAATTTGATTTTTCTAACATAAATCTTGATTTTATTTAATTGAATTAAATTGGGAAATTGACCAAAATACCCTCCCAAAGTCGGTCATTGTGTTTTTTAAAGAGAAATTGTTTTTCTTTTCTTTTTTATGGCTTCCCTTGGCCGAGTACTTATCTCCCAAAACCTCTCCAAATTTGCTTGATGATTCAAGAAGGAAAAGTGAAGAAAATCAAGAAATAACTTAAGGAAATTAAGAGAATTAAAGGTAATCCTCAATATCCCTATGCTTAGAAAGCATGTTTCTTATTCTTGGGCATCTAGAGAGATTCTAGGGTTTCTTCTTTTCTTAAGATTTGGGTGTTTTTGAATTGGAAGATGGAATAGAAGGCTTGGTGCATGTGTGAAGTAGAATTGAATGATATTACTGTAATATTTGTTCAATTTGATCATTTGATGATATGTTGCCATTCTAAAGTGCTACAACCACTCTTCTAATTCCTAAAATTGTTCTTGGGTGCTTCATTGGTGGTGGCTTGGATTGATATTGTGATTAATGTTAAGAAAATTTGATTAAAGCATAAAATATTGATATTTTTGGTTTCTGGATAAGATCTGGAAAATATGTTTATGGTGATGAAAATTATGTCATATAAATGTATTGGATGCGTTTTGGGTATTGGAATAATTGCCGGAAACTGTTTCGGAGTTGAAATATGCGAAAACCGTGAAAAACGGCGTTATCAGGTGACTTTTGAGCCAACCGGATGACGGATGCCCAAACAGTGAATTGGTCACTGTTCAAGCAGCCCATGAACTGCCCTAGTACTATTGGGGTGTACCTGGGTAGCCCTCATGTGCATTGGGTGGTCGGTTCGGTCAAAAACGCATTTTATGCCATTTTGCGGAAAAACATTTTCATAAAATTTCGTGATATTTCTTAACTATTTATGTCATTATTTGACATCAAATAAATATGTTTAGGTGAAATATGAATGAATTATTCATATTAGATATTGAATAATTTATTCAGTAATTTAAAAGGATTTAAAATTACGATTTCACCCGAACCGCGAGCTTCCGCTGCGCCCGCGCCAAAATCCCAACAAAAATGGTATCAGAGCAGGTCTGATCCTTCATATATAATATTTGTCATGCTTGATTTATGATATATAATCCAATTTTGATGTTTTCACATGCATGTAATTTAGATATTTTTTGACTTTTCGGTTCTACGCTAACGGGAAATGTAACAAAAATTTAATGGTTAAGTTAAGTTATATTTTTTAAGCTAGAATTGAACAGTTTAGAAATTGATCTAGATTAATTTCTACATTTGATGTAGAGCAATGCTTTCTTGAGGAATATCCCAGCTTAAATAAGGCAGTAAAGTGACATGTATTGGATGCATGTTTTTTGGTCCGTCTTGTCAATACGGTTTATGGATATCTTTCTACGGCTGCATCCGAGAAAGTGCCAAAGTAGTGATGGTGTAGTTGATAGAATTTTATCGATGCCGGATGTATATTTAATACTAGATAAATTCAAGTGAAGTGGAAATCCTGAACGTGCCATAGCTGTCAAGACTACATTGGTAGCTTGAGTTTGTCATTGGCAAGTGAAGCCTTGATACACCTCATTGTGAACGTGCCAAAGCTGTCATAACGAGAAATGATGAGGACTAAAATCAGGAGTGACAGTGAGTGTGATTGACAATAAATTGTCCGCCCAATTAATATACGTAGGTGAGATCGCACCAAAGTTGTGAGTCGAAATATATTTATGTGGTCCACTTCTCACTATGGAATTCGATTTAATTATTGAATTCCCATTTTCCGTTGGGGATTACGATATTACGTAAAGTAGTGGGAAACACTGCTGGGTTAAAAATCCATAACTAAAGCAGTGTGTAATATTTAGGAAATTGCCGCTTGTGTGTTTTTCCTTATTCTATATTGTTGATAGAATTTAAACTTCTTATCCACTGCATGCATATTATTTGAATATGTTTTATGACTTCACTTATGGTTGCGAATTTCTAGAATAGGTTCTAGAATGTTAGTAGACTTGGATATTGTTAGATTAGTCAAAACCATCGGGAACTGTTGTTCCGTTTTTCTTGAAAATCAAGATGGTTAGTGACTTAGTTACTAAGTCACGATAAATAATCTAAATAGATATATGTTTTAGGATATAATTGTCTAGAGAGAATATTTTCTTGTGCAGTAAGAATTGACGTGAATTAGTTCATATCTCGAGATTCTTGACTGGGATTAAGAAAACTCCATTAGGTTTTTTCGTTTATCTTATAATGACGTTTCTTGGCTTTAGTGACTTTTAAAAGTCACATGTTTTACACAGTTTGCTAATCAATTATTTGCAATTATTTTGAATAATTGAAGGAAAATTATAAAGCTAAAGAAATAAGATGTGTATAGTTGTGTACAGAGAATAACGATTCTCACAATACGACAATTATAAGTATTGGATACCAAATCTCCCGTCTAGTTATTTAAAATAGTGTTTAATGATTATTTTTTAGATTTGATATCAGAACTTGCGACTATTGGATAGTTACTTGTTCTTTATAAACAATTGTTACATATTTTAATATTACTAGTAGTGTCATTGATGAAGAGATAAACATTAAGAAAAATATTCGGTTAACTAAATAACTTAGAACAGTGCTTTACGAGATTTTATCACATAAGTTTTAGATGTTTATTTCGTATGGTAAAAGATGGTCTGATACAAGATCACACCATATATCCTTATCCATTTAATTAATATTGTATTCATTATGTGATTAAATCTCATTTAACCAATGATCGTCATTGGACCACAGATTTATTAAACTAATACATGGGATGTATGTAGTTTAATGAATTAGAAATTGCCTTGGATAGTTTTCTTTACTTCGTAACTTAGTTAATGAATTGTCATGACTTAGTTGTGTGTGTTTCTAAAATATATATTGAACGTCTTGAATGGTTCGAGAACTTTCAATATGTTTATGATGAAACACGGATAGAATGTTTTGAATGGTTCAAATATATTCTATTTGAAGTGTTGAAAACTATATTTTAAAATTCGTCGTGAGTCTTTGAATTGTTCAAGGGTGTTTGATATGATCAAACATATGAATTTATGGAAATTAGTTCTAAAGTTATTTAAAGAATATGATTCTTACTCAATATTATTCTTCTACGATTCCATCGTGATGTAATTGATCAGTGGGAGAAATTGAATCTTATATGATCTGATTCGTTTGATATTGAGTGTTACCGAATTAGTTTTCAATACTCGTGGGGATATGCTCCAGTAACACTAATTCATATTTTTTGATTAATGTTCCATTAGTTTCTACAGTTATGTATATGATATGTATAAGTAGAAAATTCGAATCTTGAAAAGTTTGAGATTTGAATCTTTCTTTTATATAATGGTTATATAATTGAAAAGTACTTGCGCCTCGGAGGTACAAGCAAAAGTTTATCATTTATTCTACTTAAAAGAATATTGTATTCTATTTCATAGAATATCTTTCCTACAATCCCGAGTAATAAAATTGTTTTATTATTTGGTGTGTAATATTAGATGTTAACGATTGTAGAAAAGACTTGATTTATTGAAGTCAAATGTGAGAGTGATAAACTATAAATGGAACCACGTAATTAATAAGATGAAAATGCCCTTAGATAGCTTCCATATAAGTCCAATAGGATGTCATAATCATTTACGAAGTGTTTGATACTTAATGGTTTTGCTTGTTTTCTTATTGAAGAAAAGTATCCTATAATTTAAAGTGGGAGTGATATTTGATATCGATTTCAGAAATTAGCATTAAACAATAGATCTAAGATTGTTCGTAGCTTACTATGATCAAGTTTTGAACTTGATTGAGCTCTCGTTATAAATCGTTTATAAATTGTGCAAATTATTTGCGCAGCAAAAGTAAAGTGAGCTTGTTAAAGGTTTGACCTTTATAGTATGACAGTGAGAAAGGTCATACTCAGTAATCTATTGTAGATTCTGAGAAAACCTGTCTCTAGTCGCACTAATTGAACAACTAAAGATCTGTTGGTTAATGTTGATATTAAACTATGTATTTTGGCTAAAGAATGCAAAGTGGCGTTCTTGAATGGTTTCTTCGAATAAGAGATCCATTGTGGTTTCTTTGTTTGAAGAGTTCATTCTAGAATGGCCCTGGAGTTTGTATTCTGCTAAGATCACGGTTTGATATACTAACTTATAGAGGCTACTGTAGACTCAGGTAAGTTTTCTGAAAATCTGTGTTTTCTAATTTTGATAACAGTTAGATTGTATGATTTTATCAAAGCATAGAGAATACACATATGATAGTAGGGCAGTGGGAGCATAAAAATTTCTTTCTAGTATTATATATCCTAACGATATTTTCATTATTAATGTAATAATGAAATATTTATGAGGCAAAAGATTTACCTAAGTCTTCTTTTCTCCGTGAATGAAGTGGGGGTAGTCTCTGTTATATTCGATATAAAGTTTCATATATGATATAAAACTAAGAGACGATACTCCCATTAGTTATGCATTAGATATGATCTAATAAAGGACACAACAAAACTATCCGTGTGACAGTTAGTATAACTATTTGACAGTTAGTGTGTCAATTGTATATAGTATTTATCTTTCATAATGGATGATTCCTTTGTCGAAAAATAAATTGATTAAAATGTCTAATCAATCTTATACTTTATAGGATGATGGCATAATAAATACTATATTATATGCGATTATAGATATCAATCTAATCATAATTCTTATGAGTTATTTTGATACCCTGGAGACCAAAGGATGGGTCTTGAAACATGTTCTTCGTTATCTTAGAGATATTAAGAACGATTTTCTTATTGATAAAGAATATAGTCTGCAACCATAAGGATCAAATTAGTTTTGAGTCTAATTATGACATTAGATGGTCTATGTCATATAAAGTCAGAAAAGATGCAGTAGGAATATCACAGTTGATTCTACTGAATTAGTAGAATTAGTTCTAACTTATGAAATATTGACTTATGAAGTTGCATAGTGATCTCATAGACTATAAGTTTTGGTATTAGTATTGTGTTTGCAGTTATCTACATAGTATTTTGGATTTGATCTCTAAATACATAGACAACTTAATAGCTATAGCACAATATTGATATCGCATCTGAGTCATATTGATGTAGAACTTGGGTTCTACAAAATATGAATGATGATGGTTAAGGGAAACGATTGGGTTTGTTGGACAAACTTAATTTGTTATAGAGGGTTTACTTGTTGTTGCCTACCTTTTGAGTGCTAGGTGAGCTCTTGAGGGCAATAAGTAAGTGATACACATTTTGATGTGTATATGATACCGTGGATTGGCACTAGAGTAAGTGGGAGAAATTGTTAGGGTTGGTGCTCGGAGTACCGGTCCGGATCGTATTTATGTCTGATTCATGAATACGAACAATGCATGTTTTCATAATATTACTTATTTAATGGTAGCACCTCTTGTCTTTTATATACATATTTGATCTAATTACTATTAGATATCTAATTATGATTAGATTGAAACTAAATCTGATTTAGTGATACATGTATATTAGACAAAGACCCTAGGTTTTACAATGTAGTACGCAGTTACAACGTAGTTTGTAATTGACATTGGGAAGCGTCACTATAAGTTGTATATCCTTAAATAAAGCTCATGGTCAAGATTTTCTAACACGGGTCGGTTAGTAAAATCCGATGAGACCAGTATATGTCGTATATCGTGACTTGGTTTCATGGTTTATCCTATGAACCATTAGTCTCGGGAGACTCGTATAGACATGTAGGTGTTTATTTGATAAACGCTGAACGACTCACTGAAGATTTCCTTATAGATGTTACACCAACGTAAATAGTAATCTTCTCGAGTTGAGTGAGCATAGTGGTCATTCGACTTGAGAGACCACAGTGGATATATGAGTTATCCTCCACACTTTGATGGTAGTCACGTCACCGATCTATTTAGATCAGACCTCCGCCTGTTCGTTGGCTGTGGACTGATGCTCATGATATCCAGTGCGTATCAAGATAGAATCTATCAGTCTTGTGTACATGGCATAGGTTTCCTACACATGTTTATGATCTAGTAAATCCATGGCCGTGGTATAACTTCGAGTTCCGAGTGTTATTTAGAGATCGTAAATTTGAGAGTTGACTATATTATACCATAAGGATTTGACATTATTATCTATATCCCAGGTATAATATGGATAGCCTGTGACGGAGGGATTAAAAATATTTAATGACCTCAAATTGCATAGTTTAGTGAGATTATCAGTGGTCGTCATAATTCATTAGTGGGTGAATCATGGACACGAAATTGGATTTCGTGACGGATAAACCTCAACTTAGAGAGTCCCACAATATGAAGTGTTCACGTTGAGCACTTGAGCAACGCGTTATGAATAATACAGATTATTCATAATACTTCACCAAATTAATGAGTTAATTCGAATCGTTTAATTGGTTAAACGAAAAACGAAAACACATGCTTTAGGGGATTTTGGTGAATTAATAATGAATGTGTATTTGTATTTGATGCAAAATTTGATTTGATACATTTTTTTAATTATCAAATGAGACTTTAACACATGCCATTAATATATGTATTTGTTATTTATTGTAAATAAAAAAACATATATAATAATAATTATATTAATTAATTATTTAGATATTTAAATGTTAAATATTTGAATAATTAAATGATATTCTTTTTCATAATGTCATGAAAAATGTTTAATTATTATTGGTTACATGTGGCATGTTTTAATTAAGCTTAAAGTGTGCAAATTTGAATTGCTAACTTAAAGCTTGATTTTATTTAATTGAATTAAATTGGGAAATTGACCAAAATACCCTCCCAAAGTCAGTCATTGTGTTTTTTAAAGAGAAATTTTTTTTCTTTTCTTCTTTATGGCTTCCCTTGGCCGAATACTCATCTTCCAAAACCTCCCCAAATTTGCTTGATGATTCAAGAAGGAAAAGTGAAGAAAATCAAGAAATAGCTTAAGGAAATTAAGAGAATTAAAGGTAATCCTCAGTATCCATAAGGTTTGAAAGCATGTTTCTTGTTCTTGGGCATCTAGAGAGATTCCAGGTTTTTTCTTTTCTTAAGAATTTGGGTGTTTTTGATTTGGAAGATGTAATAGAAGGCTTGGTGCATGTGTGAAGTAGAATTGAATGATATTATTGTAATATTTGTTCAATTTGACCATTTGATGATATGTCGCCATTCTAGAGTGCTACGACCACTCTTGTAATGCCCAGAATTTTTCTTGGGTGCTTCATTGGTGGTGGCTTGGATTGGTGTTGTGATTAATGTTAAGAAAATTTGATTAAAGCATGAAATATTGATATTTTTGGTTTCTGGATCAGATCTGGAAAATATGTTTATGGTGATGAAAATTATGTCATATAAATGTATTAAATGTGTTTTGGGTATTGGAATAATTTCCGGAAACTGTTTCGGAGTTGAAATATGCGAAAACCGTGAAGAACGGCGTTATCGGGTGACTTTTGAGTCAACCGGATGACGGATTCCCAAACAGTGAATTGGTCACTGTTCAGGCAGCCCATGAACTTCCCTAGTACTATTGGGGTGGACCTGGGTAGCCCTCATGTCCATTGGGTTGTCGGTTCGGTCAAAAACGCATTTTATGCCATTTTGCGGAAAAACGTTTTTGTAAAAATTTCGTGATATTTCTTAACTATTTATGTCATTATTTGACATCAAATAAATATTTTTAGGTAAAATATGAATGAATTATTCATATTAGATATTGAATAATTTATTCAGTAATTTAAAAGGTTTTAAAATTACGATTTCACCCGAACCGCGAGCTTCCGCTGCGCCCGCGCCAAAATCCCAACAAAAATGGTATCAGAGCAGGTCTGATCCTTCATCTATAATATTTGTCATGCTTGATTATGATATATAATCCAATTTTGATGTTTGCACATGCATGTAATTTAGATACTTTTTTGACTTTTCGGTTCTACGCTAACGGGAAACGTAACAAAAATTTAATGGTTAAGTTAAGTTATATTTTCTAAGGTAGAATTGAATAGTTTTGAAATTATTCTAGATTAATTTCTGCATTTGATGTAGAGCAATGCTTCTCGAGGAATATCCCCGCTTAAATAAGGCAGTAAAGTGACATGTATTGGATGCATGTTTTTTTGTCCGTCTTGTCAATACGGTTTATGGATATCTTTCTATGGCTGTATCCGAGAAAATGCCAAAGCAGTGAGGGTGTAGTTGATAGAATTTTATCGATGCCGGATGTATATTTAATACTAGACATTAGATGGTCTATGTCATATAAAGTTAGAAAAGATGCAGTAGGAGTATCACAGTTGATTATACTGAATTAGTAGAATTAGTTCTAACTTATGAAATATTGACTTATGAAGTTGCATAGTGATCTCATAGACTAGAAGTTTTGGTATTAGTATTGTGTTTGCAGTTATCTACATAGTATTTTGGATTTGATCTCTAAATACATAAACAACTTAATAGCTATAGCACAATATTGATATCGCATCTGAGTCATATTGATGTAGAACTTGGGTTCTACAAAATATGAATGATGATGGTTAAGGGAAACGATTGGGTTTGTTGGAAAAACTTAATTTGTTATAGCGGGTTTACTTGTTGTTACATACCTTTTGAGTGCTAGGTGAGCTCTTTAAGGCAAAGAGTATGTGATACACATTTTAGATGTGTATATGATACCGTGGATTGGCACTAGAGCAAGTGGGAGAAATTGTTAGGGTTGGTTCTCGGAGTACCGGTCCAGATCATATTTTTGTCCGATTCATGAATACGAACAATGCATGTTTTCATAATATTACTTATTTAATGGTAGCACCTCTTGTCTTTTATATATATATTTGATCTAATTACTATTAGATATCTAATTATGATTAGATTGAAACTAAATCTGATTTAGTGATACGTGTATATTAGACAAAGACCATAGGTTTTACAATGTAGTGCGCAGTTACAACGTAGTTTGTAATTGACATTGGGAAGCGTCACTATAAGTTGTATATCCTTAAATAAAGCTCATGGTCAAGATTTACTAACACGGGTCGGTTAGTAAAATCCGCTGAGACTAGTACATGTCGTATATCGTGACTTGGTCCGATGGTTTATCCTAATGAACCATTAGTCTCGGGAGACTCGTATAGACATGTAGGTGTTTATTTGATAAACGCTGAACGACTCACTGAATATTTCCTTATAGATGGTACACCAACGTTAATAGTAATCTTCTCGAGTTGAGCGAGCATAGTGGTCATTCGACGTGAGATACCACAGTGGATATATGAGTTATCCTCCACACTTTGATGGTAGTCACGTCACCGATCTATTTAGATCAGACCTCCGCCTGTTCGTTGGCTGTGGACTGATGCTCATGATATCCAGTGCGTATCAAGATAGAATCCGTCAGTCTTGTGTACATGGCATAGGTTTCCTACACATGTTTGTGATCTAGTAAATCCATGGCCGTAGTATAACTTCAGAAGCGAGTTCCGAGTGTTATTTAGAGATCGTAAATTTGAAAGTCGACTATATTATACCATAAGGATTTGACATTATTATCTATATCCCAGGTATAATATGGATAGCCTGTGACGGAGGGATTAAAAATATTTAATGACCTCAAATTGCATAGTTTAGTGAGATTATCAGTGGTCGTCATAATTCATTAGTGGGTGAATCATGGACACGAAATTGGATTTCGTGGCGGATAAACCTCAACTTAGAGAGTCCCACAATATGAAGTGTTCTCATTGAGCACTTTTGCAACACGATATGAATAATACAGATTATTCATAATACTTCACCAAATTAATTGAGTTAATTCGAATCGTTTAATTGGTTAAACGAAAAATGAAAACACATGCTTTAGAGGATTTTGGTGAATTAATAATTAATGTGTATTTGTATTTGATACAAAATTTGATTTTATACATATTTTTTAATTATCAAATGAGACTTTGACACATGCCATTAATATATGTATTTGTTATTTAATGTAAAAAAAAGACATATATAATAATAATTATATTAATTAATTATTTAGCTATTTAAATGTTAAATATTTGAATAATAAAAGATATTCTTTTTCATAATTGTCATGAAAAATGTTTAATTATTATTGGTTACATGTGGCATGTTTTAATTAAGCTTAAAGTGTGCAAATTTGATTTGATAACATAAAGCTTGATTTTATTTAATTGAATTAAATTGGGAAATTGACCAAAATACCCTCCCAAAGTCGGTCATTGTGTTTTTTAAAGAGAAATTTTTTTTCTTTTCTTCTTTATGGCTTCCCTTGGCCGAATACTCATCTTCCAAAACCTCTCCAAATTTGCTTGATGATTTAAGAAGGAAAAGTGAAGAAAATCAAGAAATAGCTTAAGGAAATTAAGAGAATTAAAGGTAATCCTCAGTATCCATAAGGTTAGAAAGCATGTTTCTTGTTCTTGGGCATCTAGAGAGATTTCAGGGTTTTTTCTTTTCTTAAGAATTTGAGTGTTTTTGATTTGGAAGATGTAATAGAAGGCTTGGTGCATGTGTGAAGTAGAATTGAATGATATTATTATAATATTTGTTCAATTTGATCATTTGATGATATGTTTCCATTCTAGAGTGCTACGACCACTCTTGTAATGCCTAGAATTGTTCTTGGGTGCTTCATTGGTAGTGGCTTGGATTGGTGTTGTGATTAATATTAAGAAAATTTGATTAAAGCATGAAATATTGATATTTTTGGTTTCTGGATCAGATCTGGAAAATCTGTTTATGGTGATGAAAATTATGTCATATAAATGTATTGAATGTGTTTTGGTATTGGAATAATTTCCGGAAACTGTTTCGGAGTTGAAATATGCGAAAACCGTGAAAAACGGCGTTACCGGGTGACTTTTGAGCCAACCGGATGACGGATTCCCAAACAGTGAATTGGTCACTGTTCAGGCAGCCCATGAAATTCCCTAGTACTATTGGGGTGGACCTGGGCAGCCCTCATGTGCATTGGGTTGTCGGTTCGGTCAAAAATGCATTTTATGCCATTTTGCGGAAAAACGTTTTCGTAAAAATTTCGTGATATTTCTTAACTATTTATGTCATTATTTGACATCAAATAAATATGTTTAGGTGAAATATGAATGAATTATTCATATTAGATATTGAATAATTTATTCAGTAATTTAAAAGGTTTTAAAATTACGATTTCACCCGAACCGCGAGCTTCCGCGCCAAAATCCCAACAAAAATGGTATCAGAGTAGGTCTGATCCTTCATCTATAATATTTGTCATGATTGATTTATGATATATAATCCAATTTTGATGTTTGCACATGCAGGTAATTTAGATACTTTTTTGACTTTTCGGTTCTACGCTAACGGGAAACGTAACAAAAATTTAATGGTTAAGTTAAGTTATATTTTCTAAGGTAGAATTGAATAGTTTAGAAATTGATCTAGATTAATTTCTACATTTGATGTAGAGCAATGCTTTCTCGAGGAATATCCCTGTAGGCACTGCATTTTTGCATGTAAGTCCCGATGATGAGTCTCCTACGGAGGCATTACCTTTTAAGTCGCGGAAGTCGCGGGAAGCGGACGTCGGAAGGGAAAAAGTCAGGAATTGACGTTTTGATGGATTTAATTCGCTCGTTTTGCTTCGGGTTTGTTCACCGTATTTCCGTTTCAAAATTATCCTCCGCCCGGAATCCTATCCTCGCTCTTTCTCACACCTATCCTCTCTCCTTAATTTTTCATGCATGTGCCCCTTCGACTTCCATGCAAATCCCTACACAAAGCCAAACTCCTTCACAAACAATTTCCCTCCTTTCAAACCAATACCCCACGTCCAAACCTATTTCACATGCCCATTTCCCCTTTTCCATAAACCAATTACACAAAATGCCAAATCCAACCCATTATTTGCCACCTTTCACTCAGACGTAGCAACATCATTCACTGCTCCCCCTCAAACACGTCCTCAAGCACTCACGTAAAACCCATACAAATCACGAAACCCTAACTCATCATAGCCCCACCGACACACTGGATCAACCCACTTAACGCCACAACCCTCCATTAAGCAAGATCAACAAATCAAAATCTGCCCTCACCGACTCCACCCACACTCACAAAACCTGCTCCAAAACATCACGTCGCCCACTGCCAGCAGCCCTTCAACGTAAATCACACCCCCCTCACGCTCAGACACTCACGCTGCTCCCAGCTCCCCCACATGCGCCACTCACAGAGTCCTCACTCCGTCTCGTAAAACACATGAACCAGTAACCCTTAGCTCATCCTCTTGACTCTTCACGCACACGTCTCATCTTGCTTCAACAGACCACCCACACGAACCATACTGCTAGCCCAGCCCTTGCCTTGCTTTTGTTCACGCACAAACACCCTCTGTCCATATTACAAACCTTCACGCTAAACCCTAGCCCCCTTGCAAACAGCCCCGAACAGTGAGGAATAATAGATTAAGAAACTGTTGTTGAAACAGAGAGAAAAACATGAAGAAAACAGAGGAAAAATAGAGATAAAACAGCGAGCGGAAATCGCGAGTAAAAAAATAGAGAAAACAGCGAGTGGAAACCGCGAGTAAAAACGGACAAAACAATAGAAATAGCGGACCCGTGAAAACAGCGGAAATAACGGACCAGTAAAAACAGAGAAAATAGTGAACCTGTGAAAACAGTGGAAACAACGGATCAGTGAAAACAGCGAAATGATATCCCTTCCGGTACCGTGAAACACACTCCCGGAAAGCAACTAAAAGGTAAGACATGAGGGCACCCTTTATTATATTTTATTTTGTTGTCCCGGACACGGCATGCTCGGTTGACGTGGAATACGTTCAACCGAGTATGCGAGGTCCAACATTGAGAACGGCCAAATTCCTTGGCCATATGTTTGTTCCGCATGTATTAATTTAAATATTCATGAGTTTTGTTTACCGCTTTCCTGGCTTATCTTTGAAGCATGTAAACCTAGATTTAGGCTTTATAAGAATTTAGACTACTTTGATCAATATGTATGTTGAGTAGACTTGGTTAATATTGCACAAATCCATTCATTACAAATGACATAAGTAAGGGACCATTCCGAACCCAATGGTTTGAGGTCTTCCCTTGCGAGGGGTGAGTGCGGCCTTAAATCATGTCCCGGTTCACACCGGGTGGCGACTCCATTATTCTCCGGTTTAGTCCCTCACGGGCTACTCCGTACTCCCAACCGGGCCGCGAGCCCAGAACAGCATGCGTCGTCAGTTTCTGTGTCCTACAATCCCCGCTTAAATAAGGCAGTACAGTGACATGTATTGGATGCATGTTTTTTGGTCCGTCTTGTCATTACGGTTTATGGATAACTTTCTATGGCTGTATCCGAGAAAGTGCCAAAGCAGTGAGGGTGTAGTTGATAGAATTTTATCGATGCTGGATGTATATTTAATACTAGACATTAGATGGTCTATGTCATATAAAGTCAGAAAAGATGCAGTAGGAGTATCACAGTTGATTATACTGAATTAGTAGAATTAGTTCTAACTTATGAAATATTGACTTATGAAGTTGCATAGTGATCTCATAGACTAGAAGTTTTGGTATTAGTATTGTGTTTGTAGTTATCTACATAGTATTTGGATTTGATCTCTAAATACATAAACAACTTAATAGCTATAGCACAATATTGATATCACATCTGAGTCATATTGATGTAGAACTTGGTTCTAAAAAATATGAATGATGATGGTTAAGGGAAAAGATTGGGTTTGTTGGACAAACTTAATTTGTTATAGCGGGTTTACTTGTTGTTGCATACCTTTTGAGTGCTAGGTGAGCTCTTTAGGGCAAGGAGTATGTGATAAACATTTAGATGTGTATATGATAACGTGGATTGGCACTTGAGCATGGGAGAAATTGTTAGGGTTGGTGCTCGGAGTACCGGTCCGGATCGTATTTATGTCCGATTCATGAATACGAACAATGCATGTTTTCATAATATTACTTATTTAATGGTAGCAACTCTTGTCTTTTATATACATATTTGATCTAATTACTATTAGATATCAAATTATGATTTGATTGAAACTAAATCTGATTTAGTGATACGTGTATATTAGAAAAAGACCCTAGGTTTTACAATGTAGTGCGCAGTTACAACGTAGTTTGTAATTGACATTGGGAAGCGTCACTATAAGTTGTATATCTTTAAATAAAGCTCATGGTCAAGATTTACTAACCAGGTCGGTTAGTAAAATCCGCTGAGACCAGTACATGTCGTATATCGTGACTTGGTCTGATGCTTTATCCTAATGAACCATGAGTCTCGGGAGACTCGTACAGACATGTAGGTTTTATTTGATAAACGCTGAACGACTCACTGAAGATTTCCTAATAGAGGGTACAACAACGTAAAAAGGAATCTTCTCGAGTTGAGCGAGCATAGTGGTCCTTCGACTTGAGATACCACAGTGGATATATGAGTTATCCTCCATACTTTGATGGTAGTCACGTCACCGATCTATTTAGATCAGACCTCCGCCTGTTCGTTGGCTGTGGACTGATGCTCATGATATCCAGTGCGTATCAAGATAGAATCTGTCAGTCTTGTGTACATGGCATAGGTTTCCTACACATGTTTGTGATCTAGTAAATCCATGGCCGTGGTATAACTTCAGAAGCGAGTTCTGAGTGTTATTTAGAGATCGTAAATTTGAAAGTCGACTATATTATACCATAAGGATTTGACATTCTTATATATATCCCAGGTATAATATGGATAGCATGTGACAGAGGGATTATAAATAAATAATGACCTCAAATTGCATAGTTTAGTGAGATTATCAGTGGTCGTCATAATTCATTAGTGGGTGAATCATGGACACGAAATTGGATTTCGTGGCGGATAAACCTCAACTTAGAGAGTCCCACAATATGAAGTGTTCTCATTGAGCACTTTTGCAACACGATATGAATAATACAGATTATTCATAATACTTCACCAAATTAATTGAGTTAATTCGAATCGTTTAATTGGTTAAACGAAAATGAAAACACATGCTTTAGAGGATTTTGGTGAATTAATAATTAATGTGTATTTGTATTTGATACAAAATTTGATTTTATACATATTTTTTAATTATTAAATGAGACTTTGACACATGCCATTAATATATGTATTTGTTATTTAATGTAAATAAAAATACATATATTATAATAATTATATTAATTAATTATTTAGATATTTAAATGTTAAATATTTGAATAATTAAATGATATTCTTTTTCATAATTGTCATGAAAAATGTTTAATTATTATTGGTTACATGTGGCATGTTTTAATTAAGCTTAAAGTGTGCAAATTTGATTTGCTAACATAAGCTGATTTTATTTAATTGAATTAAATTGGGAAATTGACCAAAATAACCTCCCAAAGTCGGTCATTGTGTTTTTTAAAGAGAAATTTTTTTTTCTTTTCTTCTTTATGGCTTCCCTTGGCCGAATACTCATCTTCCAAAACCTCTCCAAATTTGCTTGATGATTCAAGAAGGAAAGATGAAGAAAATCAAGAATAGCTTAAGGAAATTAAGAGAATTAAAGGTAATCCTCAGTATCCCTAAGGTTAGAAAGCATGTTTCTTATTCTTGGGCATCTAGAGAGATTCCAGGGTGTTTTCTTTTCTTAAGAATTTGGGTGTTTTTGATTTGGAAGATGTAATAGAAGGCTTGGTGCATGTGTGAAGTAGAATTGAATGATATTATTGTAATATTTGTTCAATTTGATCATTTGATGATATGTTGCCATTCTAGAGTGCTATGACCACTCTTGTAATGCCTATAATTGTTCTTGGGTGCTTCATTGGTGGTGGCTTGGATTGGTATTGTGATTAATGTTAAAAATATTGGATTAAAGCATGAAATTTTGTTATTTTTGGTTTTTGGTTCAGATCTGGAAAATTGGGTTTATGGTGATGAAAATTATGTCATATAAATGTATTGGATGTGTTTTTGGTATTGGAACAAATGCTGGAAACTGTTTTGGAGTTGAAATATGCGAAAATGACGAAAAACGGCGTTACCGGGTGACTTTTGAGCCAACCGGGTGACGGCTGCCCAAACAGTGAATTGGTCATTGTTCGGGCAGCCCATGAACTGTCCTAATACTTTTGGGGTGGACCTGGGCAGCCCTCATGTGCATTGGGTGGTCGGTTCAGTCAAAAACGCATTTTATGCCATTTTGCGGAAAAACGATTTCGTAAAAGTTTCGCGATGTTTCTTAACTATTTATGTTGTTATTTGATATCAAATAAATATATTTAGATGAAATATGAATGAATTATTCATATTAGATATTGAATAATTTATTCAGTAATTTAAAAGGTTTTAAAATTTCGATTTCACCCGAACCGCGAGCTTCTGCTGCTACCGCGCCAAAACCCTAACAAACCTATAGTTGTTTGCCCTTAGGAATAAGCCTCCCTATTCCAAAATATTTTATGGCCCATCCCTAATAAACATGATTACTAAGGGTCCAATTCATCATTTTTAAACAATAGCACGATCCCCATATTAGACTTATTCATATTATAAATGACTGCCATTGTCTTTAAACGATGGAATAGAACCGACGTAGCCAAGGTTTACCTTTAGCATATGAGAGAACAAATTTGTGTATCCTCTATTGGTACATAAGCTAAGCCACACCTAAAGCAGATATTGACTTACCACGTGTGTGGTAGAGATAAGCAGATATTGACTTAAACATTATGAATAAAGCCATTATAGTGACACATTGGGTTATAGAGGAAGGCAGACTAGTTAAGAAGCCGATCGCAAGTAGCACAGAAATGGCCAGTAATGAAAGTTCCTGAATGAACCAACTTGAGACCACCATGTGCAAATTAGCGGAACAATTACAACCTTTGATCAATGCCATGGCCAATCAGACTGACGTTTAAATGGCGGAGGTTGAGACTAGTTAG
Organism: Zanthoxylum bungeanum; assembly: GCA_019454045.1. Classification (NCBI taxonomy): domain Eukaryota; kingdom Viridiplantae; phylum Streptophyta; class Magnoliopsida; order Sapindales; family Rutaceae; genus Zanthoxylum; species Zanthoxylum bungeanum. Next base: position 17,680 of record SKCR01041478.1, read on the forward strand.
AAAAGACGTGAAGAGCCCGAAAGCAAGGTTGAAGAGAATCATGTAGTATGATGACGGGGATATGATGGAGTATGCCGTTGGGAAAATGACTAAGTCTCAGGTCGAGGCCGAGCTACAAAAGTTGAAGTAGCAAGTGAAGTCAGTTACCCAAAAGATGAAGGGTAAACATGAAGACCTCATAGACTATGGTGCTATGAATTTTGAAGAACAACTCCTCGTTGAGTTTAAGATGCCTGATATGACCAAGTTCGATGGGAACGGAGACCCCAAAGTATACATTCATCAATTTGTGTCTATGACGAATGCTACTAGCCTATTCGAACGCCAAGTTCTAAAGATTTTTGATATGTCGCTCAAAGGAGCACTTGTGGTATAGTACCACAGTTTCGAAAAGAAAGTAAAAAATGTTGGAAATACCCGGCTAAAGCCTTCCTTAGTCAGTATATCAAAAACATAGAGATAGATGTGTCACTCCATGTCTTGGAGACCACAAAAAAAAAAAGACAGACGAGAACTTCAATAGGTATGTGTTGGAGTTGGTTCTTGCAGTGCCAATCCGAATTGTACATTTTATTATTTATTAACTATATTTTCATTTCATACCTTATTAATTGTATTGTCATTATACGTATTAGATTGATGTATAAATATGCTAAAAATGACATCGACCTTATAATAGTCTTATAGTAATACTAGACATTAGGTGGTCCGACATTGAGATAAATATTACTATTGTAAAAAATTCTTAGAGTGTCGTTGGTTTTGGAATATGATCGAATTCTTATAACCTAGAAGACTAGCACATGTCGTATATTGGAATTGGAGTTCCAATGGTTTAACCGATGTACCATGAGTTTTGGAAACTCGTATAGACATGTGGGTATTCGTTGAAGCGAATTCTTAATGACTCATAGGTGATTCCTAATAGTTGGAAGTACACACCACCGTCAATAGGAATCTCCTCGAGTCGAGTAGCATATGTAATCCTTTGACTATAGGATAACATTGATTTTGTGTAAGATCCTCCACACTTTGATGCCATGTATGTTAGAAACCTTTCGTGGTCTGGCCTCTAGATGTTCATTGGGTGTGGACCGATGTACTCATTAATCAAGTGCGAAGCAAGATAGGATCCGTCGGCCCATATGTGTACCAAAAGGGGTTTAAGTATCCATATGAGTAAAGTCATGATTCGTAAACCTTTGGCCAAAGTCGATCACCTAGGGTGGATCTCATCAGTTATGAAGAATCATGGACATGTCGACATGAGATGTGCATCTCAGAAACTTGACGGTGTATTCTATATTTCCTAAGCACAATTCGGATAGCCTATGACAGAGGGATTGTTAAACATATGTGATGACCTCGACTGGTATAGTTCAGAATGGTCATTCATGTTATTCGTGAATTTGGAGGTGGCCGAATTGTTGAATGATGAACACTAAAAAGTGCATATCTATTATATGCAAAATTAATCATTTTACACTCGTAATTTCACTAATCCCCTTAATTTAGCACGTATGTGAAATAATATTCTAAGTTATGTTTTGTATATTTTTATTGTATATTTTATTATTTGGTAGGTAAAATACTTCTCGGAAGCTCGGCAGGAAAAACCAGACTTGGCAAAAGGGAAAAAATGGAATTTCAGCAAGCGCATCGCGACATGTAAGGCCTCAACGTCGCAACGCACCTATAAGGACAACAACACCACGAGCACTGCCTTTCACGTTGCGACACGCAGGACTTTAGCATCGCGACATGCTAATCTTTCAACACATGTACACAGCTGGCATTAGCGTCACGACACGCACAGCTTTGGCGTCGCGTCGTATGGACAAAATTTTGCCTAAAAATTGAAGCTTCCAGCTAAAGAAATTTTCATACTTTCTTTCCGATTTCTCTATAGATTTTGGGAGAGAGTGTCTTGTGTGTTAATTTATTTAAGCTTTTTGTAATGTCTTTTTCTTTCAGTAATAAAATTACGAGTGTTTTTAATTACAAAATGAGTAGCTAATTTCTTTTCGCTGGGGTAAAGGTTGAAGATTTTATAATGAAAATTTAGATCAATCTCGCTTATATTATAATAAATAAATTGAAATCTAATGATTAAAATTTGATTTAAATCTGGATTAGTTATTGACATATCTTGCTACCGTCTATATGGCTGGTTTTATATGACTACCGCCTGTATGGCTGGTTTTACATGTTTTAGCATAACTAAGTATCTAACTGGACTTGTTTTGTTATTAAAAGTGGATCCCCTAACTCCATCATTTTATTTAGTTATTGTTTTTTAACCTAAAAGTTTCTAATAACTTTAACAAATCAAACCTTTTTCTTTTCGCTCTACTTATCATTCTATTTTACTAAATCTATTCCATGTGGATTGACCCCGGACTTACCGGGTTATTTTATTACTTCGACACTCTTATATTTGGGAGTAAAGAACCACTTTTTGAGCATGTCAAGTTTTTGACGCTGTTGCCGGGGAATTATTATTTAGTAGATAGACTAATTTTTCTTTATTTTAATTTTTCTTTTGTAGTTTTTTTTTTATTATTATTATTATTATTATTATCTTGTCATTAATTTCCTTTTTGTAAATATTGTATTTGTTTTTGTTTTATTTTTTTTTGTTTAGGTTGCATGAGACACTGGTCTCGATCATCCAACAGAAGATTAAATAGAGAGTCTCCATCACATTCATCATTCGTCAAAATGGTCGAGAACCGAAATGAGAACTAAAATGGAAATCCACCTGCCCAAGTTGAAAACCTAGTTGATCAGGAAGAAAATGAGTCTCAGTATAACGATCATCCTAGGACACTCAGACAATTTATGAATCATACTAGGACAGGATCACCATCTTGCATTATTTTTCCTTCAGATGAAATACGTTTCAATTTTAAGTCAGGTATCATCCATCTTTTACCCACATTCTATGGTTTAGAATAAGAAAATCCTTATCAGCACTTAAGGGAGTTTGAAGAGGTATGTAACACTTACAAAGACCAAAATTATAGCATGAATGTAATTCGTCTGAAGTTTTTTCCTTTTTCTTTAAAGGATAAAGCTAAAATTTGGCTGCAAAACCTTAGGTCGGGATCTATACACTTTACCAATGTTGGGAGAGGTTTAAAGAAATGTTAAATGTTTATCCACATCACGGGTTTGAAACATGGAGGATGGTTTCCTACTTCTACGAGGGTTTAACACATCAAGGTAGACAAGTAGTGGAGATGATGTGTAATGGTGAGTTTAGGGACAAAGATCCCGAAGATTCACTAGATTACGTAGAACATATAGCATAGAATGCACAACAATAAGACATAGTTGGCACCTATGAGTCGTCTGTAAAACCATAACCATCTGGTAGAGGTATGTTTAACCTTAGAGAAGACAATGACCTTGCTGCCAAGTATGCATCTCTATCTAAAAAAATGAGGCTTTAGAAGTAGAGAAGATTGATCATATCAAGTCAGTTCAGGAAGTCTTATGTCAAATCTGTAATTCAAATGAACATGTCACACAAGTTTGCCATCTTTACCAGTCATGCAAGATTGTCTCCATGACCAAGTCAGTTCCATAAACACATTCAATAGACCAAATCCAAACCCATACTCACAAACCTACAATTATGGTTGGAGAAACCATCCAAACTTCAATTGGAAGAATGATAACCAAACACAATCATCACAACAACCTCTCCAAGTTCACCAAAATTTCCTGAAATTCCCAGAATTATGTACCATATGTCCCACACCTAGGAAACCATTGATGATACCTTGAATGCATTCATGGAGAAACATGAAGCCGTCAATAACCAAAATGCACAAACGATGAATGATTTGAGAGAAACTTTTACTAAAATTACATCTGCGTTGACCATTAATGAGAAAGGAAAGTTTGCTACACAACCACAGTCAAATCCCAAAAGTCATCTAAATCCTCACGAGGGTAGTTCTGGAAATCAACACTTAGACCAAGTCAAATATGTTATTACTCTTCGTAGTGGTAAAGACATCCACAGACATATTCTTGAACCTCGTGAAGCTGAGAATAAAAACTTATTCAGAGGGTAAGGAAAATGTTGATGAACCATTACCTGTCATTGATAATAATAGTTTTTTCTCATGCACCTCTATTTACTCAAGCATTAAAAACAAAGAAATTGAATCATTCCCAGAGATTTATGAAATATTCAAATAGGTAAAGGTCAATATTCATTTGTTAGATGCCATCCAACATATACTATCTTATGCCAAATTTCTGAAAGATCTGTGCACCATTAAAAGAAAACATCAGGTAAGAAAGAAAGCTTTTCTAGCTGAATAAGTAAGTTCCATTTTCTCAACGAAGAATGCATTAAAATACAAACACCCTGGTTGTCCAACTATTTCCTGTATTATTGGAAATCAAAACATTGAATATGATTTGCTTGATCTTGGAGCTAGTGTAAATTTACTTCAATTTTCGTTTTACCAACAACTTAATATCGGTGAGATAAAACCAACCTCTACTACTATTTTACTTGCTGATAGATAAGTTAAGGTACCAAACGAAATTGTGAAAGATGTGTTATTGCAAGTTGATAAATTCATATATCATGTGGATTTTATTATCTTAGAAACACAACTTGTAGCAGACAATTATAAACCAATCCCTGTAATACTTAGTCACCTATTTTTAGCAATAGCTAACGCTTAAATTAATTGCATGAATGGAATCATATATCCATCTTTTGGAAACATGACATTGGAGCTAAATATTTTTAATATGTGCAAACAACCATATGATGAGGACAATGAAAATGAAAAATATAATTAATTGAACCAATTATGGATTAACATATTCAGGGGAGTTTATCAGATCCCATGAAAATTTGGACTGCTAATTTTGTTGAATCAAGTAGGAAAATGGATTCAGATATTATTAATGATTTTCTACTTGACTCTATACAGGTATTGGAAGACGATGGAGAGATACAAAACTGGGAAGAACTGGGAACACATGAATAAGAAAAACACGAGGAAGCACCCAAATTGGAGTTAAAAGCTTTGCCAGAATGACTGAAATATGCATTTTTAGAAGATAAGCAAACTTACCATGAGGTAATTTCTTCTCTTCTTACAAGAAATCAAGAAGGTAAGTTGTTAAATATGTTGAAAAAATACAAACGAGCAATTGGATGGGCTTTAAAAGACATAAATGGCATTAATCCATTAATCTGCACGCACCAAATATATTTAGAAGATAATGCTAGGACATATCGTCAACCCCAAAGAAGATTAAACCCTCACATGAAAGAAGTGGTAAAAATCGAGGTCTTTAAACTTCTTGATGTAGGCATTATCTACCCTATCTCTGATAGTAAGTGGGTAAGTCTTACACAAGTTGTACCCAAAAAGTCTGGAATTACTGTTGTAAAAAATGATAAAGGAGAATTAATCCTAACTCGCATCCCATCTAGTTGGCATATGTGTATTGATTATAGAAAACTAAATGACACAACTAGAAAAGATCATTTTCCTTTACCACTTCTTGACCAAATTTTGGAAAGAGTAGCTAGACATCCATACTATTGTTTTCTTGATGGTTACTCTCGGGTTATTGTCAAATTCCCATTGCTTTAGAAGGCCAGGAAAAGACCACATTCATATGCCCCTTTGGAATATTTGCATTTAAGAAAATGCCTTTTGGACTTTATAATGCACCTACAACATTCCACCGATGACTATCGGTAAATTCTTCGAGAATACGATATTAGACGTTAGATATTTCACTACGGATAGTCCATGGTATTTATGCTATAATGTTTTCATACGAACTCCAATGTTTATGAATTTTATATCGTCGGAAGGCTGAGACCGAGATCTACAATTTTCACGTTGAACAGTTTTCCAAATTCAGATCAGAAGCAAGTAAAAAACACAGATATAAATTTCTGATAAATAGTAAATCTGGACCTATCTAGAAAATTCCATAACTTTCTCAACAATTCTGATTTTTTTAAAATAAAAGTGATGTCAATTGGTAAAATTAGTCCTACTATAAACATAAGGACTATTCACCTATTCCCAAAATTTGAAGAGAAAGAGAAGGAGACGTAAGAATAGAAGGAAAGAAGGAAAAGAAGAAGAAAGAATAAGAAGAAGAAGAAGAATAAGAAGAAGAAGAAGAAGAAGAGAAGAAGAAGAAGAAGAAGAAGAAGAAAAAGAAGAAAAAGAAGAAGAAGAAAAAGAAAAAAAAAGGAAATAAATGAGAAGAAGCAAATTCCAAATTGATCCATTACAAGAGTGAGGGAAACAACTTACAGCTTGGGAGATTGAAAGAAAAATCAAGCAATTAAAGGTAAATAATCATGATCCAAACTTTGAGTTAAGAAAATTTTGTTGATTTATGAGATAAGAGTATTAGGAGCAAGTTAGACAATGTATTTAATGATACATAAGTATGAGAGTGGATGGGTTGAGAAGGAAATCAAAAATTAGGGCAATGAGTTAATTAGGGGTTTTAGATTTAAGAAATTTAAAGTTTGCTTTGATGATGTTTTATGATGGGTGAATATAGAATTGTTGTATAAGAGTTGAAATATGGAAGAAGGAAAGTGTGTTTGGGCATAAGGGCATGAAAAAGTTGGTTTCAGGCCTGAATTTTGGCCTTGCGTCATGACGTGATTCACCGTGCATCGCGATATATTCTGGGTAACTTGTGAAGACCTGTTTTTGGGTTGCATGCGTCGCGACGCACAAGAAACTTACGTCGCGACACGCACGACAAAATTCAGGACACATTTCTGGTTGATTCGTGTCGTGACGCGTAATACCCCCTGCGTCGCGATGCTTGATCAAAATACTACCCGAATCGGTTTTAGGCCATCCCAGTTTTACCCGAACATGTTAGAGGCTACCCTAAGAGTCTCGTATCAACCCGTATGTATATATTACTCCACAATATATGTACGATATAACTCAGAGTGATATCCCTTATTTCAATAGAAAAATTTAACATGATTCCGATATACACATTCTTAATTCATTTTCTAATCAAAATTATCGATGATAGATCATCGCAGGAACCACAAGCTCTTCAGCGATGTGAAGAAAGGCTAGTGGAACCCCAAGACAGTGAGTGGACACTTCTCTTTTCAAATTAATTTTTCTTATTGATCTACTTATTTGTTCTTTATGAATTGAAACTTAATTTTCGCGTACATAGGGTGTTAGCCATATTGGATTTTAGTTTCATGTTAAATTTAGTGTTTTTATACAGTTTTGAAAACTATTGCATGACTTTTTATGTTTTTCGAGGCATGGGGCAAAAACCCACCTCAGTATGTAACTTGTATAGACATGGAATTGACGGAAAGAGAACATGTGCACATGTAAAGGACTGGGGGGACGGCGATATGTAATGCCCCCGGATCATAGTTCAGGACTAGGGATGACATATGCCCCTAGATTATAGTTTCAGAGCTTGAAGGATAGCATAGATCCGCACCCCCAGTTCCAGTTCAGTGGCTTGGGGGACGTTGATACGTAACGCCCCAAGACCACTAGTTTCAAGGACATGAGTGGCATGCTTTGGGGGACGGCGATATGTAACGCCCTAAAGTCATGGTTTTGCATTCCTGGATCTAGTTAGTCGTATGGGGGGACGTCGATACGTAACGCCCCTATATGTCAAGTTTTTCAGATACAGACCAGTTTTCAGATATCAGATTTTCAGAAAAAGAGTTTTCAGATATCAGAATTCCAAAAAACAGTTTTCAGACATCAGATTTTAGAAACGGTTTTCAGAAAGTAGATTTGAGAGAGATAAGCTTTATAGAAGAAATTTCAAACAAAGTTTTCAGAAAAAAAGTCTTTATATAAAGTTATTTCTTAAATGTGATTCCAGATCCAAATGTTTTTATATCAGTATTTCAGTTTTTCTTCCACTCACTTAGATCGTACGACGATCTAACCCCCACTTTCAGTTTCCTTATTTCGCAGGTATTCTCGGAGGACAAGCTCGGGAGGACGGATACTGATGTAGTCATTAGGGTATGGAGTCCATCAGTTCAAGTCAGAGAATGTTGGAGTCTAGTCAGAGTCAAATTAAAGTAATGTATTAGTTTCTGATTGTGGAATAGTCTTTGTATAAATATGTGTTTTTATGTATGCAGTTATTGTAGTTGAGTTTGCATGTTAAGTTATTAAATTTGGGCTACGGTCCCATTCACAAATATTTAAATAAAGAAAAGAGTATTAGTGATTATTTATGGTTGAAGAGTTAGAGGCTTAAGGGAATAGTACGGCCAGTTCCCTGCCGGTAATATCTCCCGGATTGGGGATGTTACAAAGATGGTATCAGAGCATGGTCTAAGGAGTCAGTGACTGCAGTGGGTAGAGTGTTGGGGTCTTGTATACATATTATGTCTGGGATACTTGTATGCGGGGCACTACGTCTCCAATATCCGATCCTCGAGTTCATCCTCAAGATCCATAGATAGGTTAGTAAGTTTTCTAAGATTATTCGAATAGTATTCTTCGTGAGAACAACTATATTCTAGAACTAAGCTGAGAATTTCCCTGTAGTTATTCTGACCTATTACCAAAAGTACAAACGAGCTATGAAACCGGATTTTAAGATTTTAAGAAAAGTACTAAAGGGAATGAGAAAAAGAGTTATAAGAAAGGAATGAGAGATGCGTAGTGGTTTAAGCAGCCGAAGACGAAGAAGTAAGGAAACAAAAGAAATAATAAAGTTCTATGGATAACCACCTAAGGAAGTAGGAAAGAGAAAGAGGAAGTTAGAAAAAAAAAGCGAGGAAAGAAAAAGTAAGGAACATACGATCTAAGTAGTCAGAGACAATAAAAGATAGAAGTATAGAATGAGATAAGATGGAAAACATCAGAAATTGGGATAGTGAAGAAGAATATAGTAAGTCCGAATAAGCATAAAATACCGAGTAGACATAAGTAGAGTTCTTTTCTTCCAAGTAAGATTCATTCCTCCTCAGAAAATTCTTCCAAGTTGTCCATAACTCTCGAGCACTTCGTATAGATAGCGAATTCCTCGAATAAACAAGAACAGCCATAAGGCCATAGAAGTAAGAAATCAGGATCAGTCGTGGAGACTTCTAATAGATGTGAGATGCCATAAGGACGCAGAGATTCTAGATTCCCCAAACCCAGGCCTATAGGAAAATAAGATGAATGATGTCAGAAGAATGATTATTTGCCATAATCAAGGAATCTATTAGATGAGGGCCCGACCTACCTAAATTCTCATCCCTCCGCAATGTCAATTAATGAAGCTGTCCTGATGGAATCCAGGTCATACTTACCTTATATGAGAAACAGACACAACCAAGACATAGAGTACCAGAACAAATGATACTGAAACTCATCAAGATATAAGATGTTTGCCCTAGTTCCTACCAGCATAGCTGTAGGAGCGAAGCGAGGTTTACCGCTATGTCTATGATGTTCGGCGACCATGACACTGTTGGGCTCGCAGCCCGTAGCGAGTACGGATTAGCCCGCGGGGGACTAAATCGGAGAATGAATGAGTCACCATCCAGTGTGAACTGGGAAAGATTTAAGGTCGCACTCACCCCTCACAAGAGAAGACCTCAAACTGTTGGGTTCGGAATAGTCCCTTACTTATGCCAGTATAATATACGAGTTCACACAATGGTATAGTCAAGTCATAATGCAATTCATGCATAAAATCGAATAAAAATGTAATAACATACCCAACCAAGATAATAATCACAATAACTTAGTTCCAAAAGCATATTAAATTAAGAAATACGAGGTGCGATAACGAAAATTATAATAAATAATTCAAAAGCAAATGATTCATTAAGATAAATGGCAAACAAAAGGGGGTCAATCACACATATATGAGTATTTCCCGAGTGGAACGTGGAGTTGTATCCCAAGTACAAACCATACTACCGTCCATTCGGATTCGGCTACGGAATTTACGTCTGGGTTTCCATCCGATATACCGCGAGGGATAATAACACACATAATCCTTAATGCAATGTAAACGGACATAAAAAATATAACCATGCATATACGGATAATCCTCAACATGAACAATCATAAAAAAAATAAAGGTAAAATAATAAAATAACAATAAAAGTAAATAAATAGATAAAAATAAACAACGAAATGCCAAAGAAGAAATGTGGCTAGAGATTTGGCCGTTCTTTTGATGTAGGACTTCGCATACCCATCTGGACGTATTTCACATCCAGCCAGGCATGCAACATCCGAAACTATAAAAATAAATATGGAAAGGGTGCCATCAGGTCTTACCTTTTAAGTTACTTTCTCGGAAGTGCGTTAGGCCATCGCCGGAAGGATCGAAGCTTGGTTTCAATGTTTGGTTCGCAGTTTCTGGTTGCTGGTTTGTAGTTTCTGGTTGCTGGTCGCTGTTTCTGGTTGCTTCACGTTGATGCCGATGGTTGCTGGTTACTATTTATGCTGTTTCCGATTGCTGTTTGCACTATTTTTGCTTGCTATTTATGATGTTTTTGCTCACTGTTTCGCTGCTGATGGTTGGTTCTTCTTTGCTATTTTTCCACTCTGGTTCATGATTTCTGATTCTGGTTCACGCCGCTGATTGCCGGTTTCTCCTCTCACGCTGATTTTCTTTTTTTCGTTGTTTTTTTCAGTCTTTGTTGTTGTTGTTGTTGTTTTTCTCTATGTTCCTCTTATTATTATTTTTTTCGGTGATGCTCCCAAAGAAGAAAATACCTCCATTGGCCGGTCCTCACCCCTTTCTTTTATAGCTGCTGCCTCCTAGGGTTTTCTTATTTTTTCTTCAATATTGCTGCCACTCTCTCTCTCTCATCCCTTTTGTGTCAAGATTTTCTTTTCTGTATAAGGTGCTTAAGGGATTATCAAGGGAAACTAAAATCACTTATATTAGGAAGGGAGAATTCTTTCTAGTTTAGGCCTAGGATCTTACATATTTGGCAAGAAGGGGGTTTCAAATATTTGTTAATTTGTTGAGGATGGGATCCCAAAATCTTATTAAATTGGAAAGTGTCGATGCTCTTATGACTAAGTGGATTTTATCATATTTGGGAAGATTATGCATGAGCCACATGGTCAGAGGGTGGATGGGCCGAAGTTGAAGGGTTTAAGGGCCGATTGTGTGGGCTGCATGGGACGGTTGCATGGGCTGTATGGTGGGTCCGAAGCTAAGGTTTGAAGCAGAGGCTTGATTGACCGAATCCGAGGCCGGCTAGTGAGTCCGAATCCGATGAGGGCTAATTTTGGAGGTTTTCCTTCCTTTCGGCATTCGTTTTTCGTAACTTCCACAACTTTTCAGGTAGTACCTCCATACGAGGCTCATCATCGGGCTCATGTAAAAATACAATGTCTACAGTCGTCCCCACTTTGATGGGGCTTGTGCAGTGTATGACAGTGTCAACCCTATCAAAGTCATGCATGCATTTTTACTTACATGATCCGTCCTCATTCTCGAGGCTCTTTGCTTGTCCTCATTCCCGAGGTTATTCTCCATTCCCAAAGTTCTTCTTCCTCATTCCTGAGGTTGCTCTTTTCCTCTCTATTCTCGGAGTTGCGCGTCTTCATTCCTGAGGTTCCTCTCCATTCTTGGAGTTGCTCGTCCTCATTCCCGAGGTTGTTTTCCATTCTCGGTGTTCCTCTCCATTCTCGGAGTTCTTCATCCTTATTCCAGAGGTCGCTCTATTCCTCTCCATTCTCGGAGATCTTCTCCATTCTTTAAGTTGCTCGTCCTCATTCTCGAGGTTGTTCTTCTTCATTCTTGGAGTTCCTCTCCTTTCCCGGAGTTCTTCGTCTTCATTCCCGAGATTCCTCTCTATTCTTGGAGTTGCTCGTCCTCATTCCTGAGTTTCCTCTCCATTTTTGGAGTTGCTCGTCCTCATTCCCGAGGTTCCTCTCTATTCTTGGAGTTGCTCGTCCTCACCACTTTTTCTTTTTCTTCAAAGCCTGCGAACACAAATCAAAAATTATGTGTATGCGACATGTGTGCATGTATTCATGGATGCATTCCCTATTCCGATGGGGTTTCTTTGTCCTATTCGCTTGATGTCATCCTTGGTTAGGCCTTCCTTACGCTAGAGGCTTTTCTTCACCCCTTTAGGAATCCTCTTGGCCTTTGGTGCCCCTTTTGCCTACAAAAAGCTTTGGTCGCCCCCTTGGTCTGCTTACATTTTCCTTCTGCCAATTCTCCTTTGGTGATTGCTCACTTCTCTTTGGTCCCATGGCTCAAGATCCCATTAAGTCCCTTATTTGCGAGGTGGTATACTGGTCATCCCCAGACCTGGCTCAGCTTTCTGCTCTCCGCTACCTGCACCGGGTCAAGGTGGATTACGCCTTTTTGAAAGTGGCCTCATCCTTTTGGGATACTGAAAATCATGTCTTCCGATTCCCAGATTTCCAAATATGCCATCTCCCTGAGGAGTTTGCTGCCATTCTCGTCTTGTATTTTTCTCTTACTACACTTCTCGGATACTGAAAATCATGTCTTCTGATTCCCGACGCTTTTTTTTGTTGTCCTGAGGATGTAGAAAAGGTACTGCCTTGTGCTTCATCCATTGAGTTACAAGTCCTTTACGTGTATCTTCCAGGATGAAAGTAGGGTCCCGTCCCTGAAGGATTGTAGTCTTATTCTGTATCTTGGCTCAATACCTCTTGGTGGGTTGTGATAGTACGAGAGGTGACTATTATTTATTACACATCATCGAGGGAATCCGATGTGGTCATGATCCTTCCCCGTTATCTTGGCAGAGAAGCTATATGGTTTAGACAAGATAAAACACCATCATGTAAGCTGGTTACTTGGGAGTCCCTTTGTCTTACAGGTTCATCCTATCTTTTCCCTAAGCTGTCCTTTCACATTTTCAACTTAGTGGATTGCTCTATCTTGCCTGAGTCGCCTTTTTCAGGTTTTCAACTCAGCGAGCTAAATTTTTTTTCTTTTTTCTTTTGTTTTTTAGATTTGTCCTCATTCTCGAGGCTCTTTGCTCGTCCTCATTCCCGAGGTTGTTTTCCATTCTTGGAGTTGCTTGTCCTCATTCCCGAGGTCCCTCTCTATTCTTGGAGTTATTCTCCTAGATCTCCTGACCTTGGTCCAACATCTAAGAAACAAAAGACGTGATTTGTAATTACTTGACTCTAATATTTCTCGGTTATCTGGGATTTATGCAATCTATGAACAACTTGAACATTTGTTTCAATAAAGGCGTTTGCATTACTTCTTAGTACATATGTAGGAAATAATGAAATGCATTGCAAAGATACCTCTGTCGCTAACTGTTCCTCACAGATTTTACAATTGACCATTTTTTCTTGCTCACCCATTCTCTATATTTTGCTTGGGCTGTCATTTGAGGTTTTCAACCCAACGAGCCTTTTTTTAATGCAAAGTATAGTTTCAGCATGTCCACGTTGATGGGCTCAGTGAACTTGTTCCCTTCCAAATCTGACAGTCTCACTACCCCATTCCCCATCACCATTTTGACTAGGTAGGGCCCTTCCCAATTGAGCCTAAACTTTCCCATGGGTCCATTATCAGTGGCTTCGACTGCTTGAGCACTAGATCACCTTCTTTGATCTTGGTGGGATTCACCTTCTTGTTGAACGCCCTAGCCAACCTTTTCTGGTATAGCTGCATGTGGTACAAGGCCTTTATCATTTTCTCATCCAGTAATGCTAGTTGTTCGAACCTCTGCAAGGCCCAATCCTGCTCAAACAATCCTACCTCTGCTAGTATCCGCATTGACTGTATCTCTATTTCCACTGGTAACACTGCCTATATCCCGTAAACTAAAGCATATGGTGTGGCTCCCATTTTCGTTCTCACCGAAGTTCTATACCCCCACAGGGCATACGGCAGTTTTTCAGCCCAATCTTTATAACTTTTCGTCATCTTAGCTAGTATTTTCTTTATGGTTTTGTTGGCCGCCTCTACCGTCCCTTTAGCCTGTGGCCTGTAAGGTGATGATTTATGATGCCCTATCCCGTACTTCTGCAACATCGCCTTTGTTTCTCCCTGAAATTGGACTTCATTGTCTGTCACTATGTGATGTGGCATTTCGTATTGACATAATATATTACGGGCTATGAACTTGGCCATCTGCTTCGCCGTAACATTACGGAATGACTCAGCGTCCACCCACATCGAAAAATAGTCTACCACCACTACTATGAAGCAGTGTCCATTTGATACATGTGGCCTGATTTCTCCAATCATGTCAATACCCCACGCTGAGAAAGGCAATGGTTATGACAGTCCGTGCAATTCCGTAGGCGGTAAATGGTTTAAGTTACCGTGTGCCTGGCTATCGTGATAATGCTTCACCAGCTTTGCGCAGTCAGTTTCCATGGTCGACCAGTAAAATCCATGTCTCAGTATCTTGTGAGACAAATTCAATCCATTCTTGTGCGGTCCGCATACCTCAGAGTGCACCTCTTCCATCACCTTCTGAGCCTATTATTTTCTTAAACATTTCAGCTGGATGCCATTGGTTTGTCTCTTGTACAGCTCTCCCATCAAACTCACATATTGGGAAGCCAATTTCTGAATGGATATTCTGTCTTTCTTGCCGGCTCCTTCTGGGAATTCTCCATATTCTAGATATTGTAGAATGTCGTAGTACCACGGCTTCCCATCATCGATTTCTATTTCCAAGGTTCTCTCTCTATCTCATAACTGGGTCTGCTAGCTGTTGTCAGCACAAGAGGTCTCATTACCAGTTTTTCCGGGTTTTCCCAAGTTGCAGCTATGGTGGCTAATACGTCCGCCATTTGGTTCTTTTCTCGAGGCAAGTGCTAGAATTTACAGTCGGGGATAGCCCGTGCCAACTTCCTGAGATGGAGTAGGTAGGGTCTCAACCGATCTTCCTTCAATTCCCATTCCCCTCGCATCTTTCGAACTACCAACATTAAGTCTCCGTAAACTTCTATGTCCCCAGCTCCTAGGGCTATTAGTGTTTTCAGTCCAAAGACACATGCTTCATATTCGACCATGTTGTTGGTTACTCCGAACGTCAACCTTTTGGCCATAGGTAGGGTTTCTCCTTCGGGGGTTACTATAACAATTTCTATTCCAGCTCATTTGTAATTAGCCGCCCCGTCGAAATACATTTTCCACCCCTGAACCGTTATGGCTTGAACCTCCTCGTCCGGGAATTCGAACTTATACTGATCTCATTCCATGGGTTGTAATGCCAAGAATTCCGCTACAGCTCTCCCTTTGATTACCTTAGAGGTGAGGTATTATATGTCAAACTCTGTCAGCAACACCAACCATCTGCCCAACTTCCCTACCAGTGAGGGTACTGACTGTAAATACTTTAGGGGATTCTCTTTTGCTACCATTTGTATCTTATAGGATTGGAAGTATTGATGCAACTTTCAGGAAGCCCATATCACTGCCAAACAGATCTTTTCCACCTTTTGATAGCGGGCTTCATACGAAAACATCTTCTTACTGAGGTAATAGACTGCATGTTCCACCCCTATCTCATCTGCTTGTAGCATCATCGCCCCCAGCACTTCGGGTTCTATGGCCAAATACAACACCAAGGGTTTGCCCGGCCTTGGAGGTTTCAAGACGGGCGGTTTAAACAAGTATTCTTTGATTTTGTCAAAAGCTTCTTGACATTGCCTATTCCATTCCACAAGCTGGTTCTTCCTCAATAGCTTGAAGATGGGCTCACATACTAATGTTAGATTGGCAATGAATCGACAGATATATTGGACTTTCCTGAGAAAAGCTCTAACTTCCTTTTATGTCTTCAGTGTGGGGATCTCGATAATTACCTTGATCTTTTTAGGGTCCACTTCTATCCCTCTCATTCCTACCGTATGCCCCAACAACTTTCCGGATGTTACCCCAAACACACACTTCTTGGGGTTGAGTCGGAGGTTGTACTTATCGACTCTTTGAAGGAATTTCTCCAGTGCTTCTATATGTCCGGCCCTCGTCTCTGATTTAACCATCATGTCATCCAAGTATACCTCAATCTTCTTATGCATCAAGTCGTGGAATAATTTAGTGGCCATTCGTTGATAAGTGGCTCCCGCATTCTTAAGTCCAAACGACATCACCTTATAACAATATGTACCCCACTCAGTGATGAAGGCAGTCTTATGCTTCTCTTCTTCAGCCATGAAGACATGGTTATATCCTGAGAATCCATCCACGAACGAGTACATAGCAGATAGAGCCGCGCTATCAACCAACACGTCTATATGGGTAGGGGAAAATCATCATTTGGGCAAGCTTTATTGAGGTCCCTATCATCCACGCACATTCTGACCTTTCCATCCTTCTTCGGTACCGGCACAATGTTGGCTAACCACTCGGGTTACTTCACCACCTCTAAGAACCCCACATCTATCTGCTTCTTGACATCTTCCCTAACCTTTTCGGCCCATTCTGGCCACATTCTTCGGAGCTTCTATTTTATTGGTCTCATGTTAGGATAAGTTGGTATCATGTGTTGGGCAATACCCATGTCCACTTCTGGCATGTCTTCATAGGACCAGACGAATACTTTTACATATTTTATTAATATTCTCTCTAATTCTTTCCGCTCATCAGAGGTAACCTCACTTGCAATCGAAATTTCATTGGGGTTTTCACATGTACCAAGATTAAATGCATTTGTCTTTGTTGAGTCAATATCAAATATGCTAATGTCATGCATGTTATGATACAGACTAACAGGAAAAGACTCGAACAAGTAAGCAAAATCAATGTCTTTATTATTAATAAATGCATGATTACAATCAAATAAGTCAGGAAAATAAACATCTTCGTAATTTGCAGTCTTGTCTTCTTCCGTCTTCTTGCTTTCTTCGACTGTCAGATTCTCCAACTGCAGTAGTTATTCTTCCCATTTATCTTCCTCTTTTGCAACTTCCTATGCCAGTGGTTCTTTGCCCATCACATCCTTGAAGATCTCGAATCCTGGTACTATGATCTCATTGACTTCTACGAGTTCAGGCTCTCATTGATTCAAAGTATTCCATCAGCTTCATCCATTTTTTCTTGGTCTTCAGCTTATTCCAATCGAATTCATACCCCAATCCTCTCTTAGTGGTCTGTCCCTTGAAATCTGGCAGTGCTCTTATTCTCTGGCCTCTCGCACTCAAACTTGTGCCCGGCTTATATTTCATTCTTTCCATGATTCTAGCCACTTTAGGGTCCACCCATTCTTCGAAGTTTGCCGCCACTTGGAACCTTGTGAAAGGCTGTATGTCTAAAGCAACCACAATATTGTCTGTTTCAGCCCTGATGGTGACGACTTCCTCTCAATGCGGGAATTTGATAACCAAGTGCAAAGTGGATGGCACACCCCCAAGTCTATGAAACCATGGCCTCCCCAATAACAGAGAAAATGTAGCTGGGATATCAAGCACTGTGAACTCCACCTCATCTTCTATCGGGCCCACTTTGATTATTATGACGAAAGTACCTTTGACTCCACGTTTGCTATCGTCATATGTTCTGATAGTCATGCTGAATGGGGTTAAATCTGTTTTCCGCATACCCAACCTTGACAGAATCTTCAAAGGGCACACATTGATAGATGAGCCATCATCCACCATCACACAAGATATATTTTTCCTCTTACTTCCGCTTTTATGAATAATGGCTTGTTGTGATTCCTCCCCTCCATCGGGAGCTATTCTTCAGAGAATGTTATCATCTGCCTACCCTCTTTCTGTACCGACCCTACGAACATTTTCGGATTTGCATCTTCAGGTACCATTATCTTGCTCAGAGCTTCTACCATGGCACACCTGTGCTCTTGAGAGGCACATAATAACTCCCATATGCTCACTTGTGCCCATGTCTTCTTCAATTAACGCAACACATTATCCCCATCGGTGTTATCCGTATTCTCTGTCACCTCTAGGCCTTCTTTTAGCACTTCTTTGCCTTTCTCTGTTACATCACTGTAAGAACATCCACTGCAAGTCATCCCATTTACCTCCTATTCATCACTGCTCGAGAAGTTTTCCCAGAAATATCTCCCCTTCTCTATTTCATCTTCACTGCTACTATCATATATCCCCATGCAAGAAATTTGGTGGTTAAGAGTTTGGAGGACAAATCTTTCAGGTAGGCCAGAGTTGATCATGTAGGTGGGTGGTGGAACAGAGTGGTAGTTGGGTAGAGGGTTTCCGTGTGTGTTGGGTTGTTTTTTTCTTGGTCGGATATCTTATGGGTGTCAATGAGGTCTTGGATCTCATGCCTGAGGCGGGTGCAGTTATCAGTTTCGTGGCCTTTTTGCTGATGGAAATGACAGTATAGGTTTAGGTTGAGGTGGTGTGGCACAAGGTTTGGAAGTGGTTTAGGTTCTAAGGGTTTTATGAGTCCTTGCATGTTCAACTTTTCAAATACCTTTGACAAAGGTCTACCAAAATTGGAGAATCGCCTATTTCTGATGGCGGCGACCTCAGCAGGAGCGAGCTTGGTCCCTGAAGTCCCTCCAATGGTCTTTCTATTCTGGCCGTAAAACTTTCTGTTCTAGGCTTCCTCTTCCTCGATATCCATGACAGTTTCTCTTAACTGTCAAAAGTCACTAATCATGGAGGTCATCCTTCTCATCTTGTTATAAATGGAGGGTTTGGTGCCCTTAATGATCATCTTAATCTGGTACTTCTCCGAGGGCCGTGTCTGCATCTTCAAGAGTTGGCTTCTCCAGTGATCCACATAATCTTTAAAGGTCTCTTCTAGCTTCTGTTTGGCATTTTCTAGGTCACGGAGTGACATGTCTATCTCCATATCCGTAACATATTCGTTCAGAAAGGCCTCCGATAATGCCCTCTAGTCATCATTGACCTTTCTCTCCAGGCCATGACACCATACTCGGGTGTCCCTTCCAGCGACATCTCGAACATCTTCTGCACATGGCGCTTCGACAACCCACGAAACTCATCACCGAAACATATTGTCGGAGATGGACCCTATGATCTCCGTTTTTGTTGAACTTGGCCATTTCAGACATCTTAAACTGGGGAGGCATCCTAGTCTAATAGATCTTCATATTTTCCCTTCATCTTGCGGGTAACTGACTCTACTTGTTCTCTGAGTTTCTGTAACTCTGCTTGAGGCCCGGCTATCCTTCCCGCGGCATACTCGGCCATGTCATTATCAAAAATAGGGATTTCTTCGTTCATTCTATTCGGGGGCTCCTCACGCCTTCCATCCTCATTGTTTTCTATTCCCACTATATGGGGTACTGTCAGATTGGCCACAGCGTTGGTCAAAGCTTGTAGTTGCTCGGTAATTTTGGTGATGTTGGTCTCCAATTGATCCATGCGGGAACCTTCGTTGTCTGAAGCATCCATGCTTGCTAACCTCTTCTTCTCTAACCCAACAAATATCTATGATGGCTGTTAAGACAAAGGTTAACATGATGCGTGTATGCATGAGATGCATGTGGTTATCAAAACAGCATATACCCTTCCGACCTTGTTCCTCCCACACTCGTGGTAAGTCCATTTATGCCCTAGGTATGACTCATTTTATGCACCAATGTGGGGTACACAAATATCATTCTCTCTTACGCTACAAGGGCGAACCTTGGCTACCTCAGTCCCTCTTCATCAGTAAAAGACAAAGACCGCCCAGTTACAGTATTGACTAATCCTATTGTGAGGATCGTGCCATTGTCTAGAAATGACAAGACAGACTTGGAGATATACAGAAGTATACAAATATGCCATAATAAGGCGTACCCTTCCTGGATGAAAGCCAGTGCGGATATCGGACTCATGTATCTGGCATATTCGGATCATGTTTGGACCTTCTAAGCCCATCAAGGTTTTCATACAAGTTGGCCCGTTATCATTTTAAAGCGTTCAATCAGATTATCGTGAGGTGTAAACTTGTCTCAGTTGAAAAGGCCCAACAAGTTTACACTTTTACGATAAGGTGGCTAAATAACTTCAAATGATAGAGGCCCAAACACAAGGTGCCCCATCGTTACTTTGAAAACATTTGGCCCAATCATCATAAGATACAAACTCGTCCCAGTTTAAGTGGCCCAACAAGTTCATATCCTATGAAGAGAAGCCCAAATGGATCCAAATGATAATAGGCCCAAACACAGGCATGTGGGGTAGCTTCTATAGGACACATTGGTTCGTATGTGGGCTTACAATTGTATGGACAAGGCTCTCATTGGCGAAGGGTTGCACACAACTAGGTCTCCCCACTCAAGGGTTCGAGCGACCAAGTGAGCACGCCTTTTTTATACCCTAGGGTACGTGCCAATGAGTGATGGTTATCATCACATAACGATCCACCGCCTTGAGTGAAAGCGACTTCACAATACATGACGCCATCGGGGGTAAGAAGGGTGTTGGACAATTATGACCCATAGCATCACTATTTGTAAAAGACATGGTGTTTTTGTACAAATTAACTATGTGACAAAGGAAATTGCTCTTTTATCATTTTGCAATTGGATTACTTGGATATATAAATGATAAAAGTCCATATGATTAGTACCAGATTAATAAGATATGAGACAGTATTAATCCACGAAAGGTTTGATCATTAATATCACTAGTCGTAGTATTATCGAGACTGGACATCGATAATACAGAATAGACTAGTAATACACTTATGCGCGTTATGGAAGCTTAACGATATAGTTCTAATATATTTAAGTATTGGATAATTATGCAAGTGTGATATGAGGTTCTGTTAGCCGTTGTTCCGGGAACAGCTTCGCTCTGGATAGACCCCTCGGAATCCCATTGGTATTATGACTATGTGTCTATGGGAATCTGAATCAGGGTAGGTGTATATGGTCTTAACCTGAGACTTGCATCGCTAATACTTGCGACAATTAGTACGCATTGGTTTTGGTCGTCCAGAGCTTTCACAGGTTCTGTGTACGCCTCTTCTGGGTTTACAGAGAATCATAGCATATTGGGTGTGATGTCAAGATGGAAGTATCACTTCAGTCATAAGGAGGTGATGATCACGCATTATACAAAACTAGTACTCTTAAATGTTGCAGCTATCGGGATAGTATGACTAGGTCATGATTATCCGATTACAGAGACTAGTTGTTGATGATCCGATATATGCTTCGTACGGGGCAGACACAATTCCAGCCCCAGGCCTAGCATGTGACATCTGATACTGGATCGTATTACGCAATACATTGTATACTATACCTGATACAGATTATATATTCCTCGTTGAATATTTCTGGAGAGTTGGGTAGGCACAGTGCTTTGCTGGAAGCCAACCATGTCTTGTAAATCAGTGAGAACGTGGTACGAGGTACGCACGTGTCGGATAGTCCGACAACCGTATTTACTACAAACATATCCAGGGATCTCTTGGGTCGCTTCCCAAAGATTCACCAATGACATTTGACTCGAACAGAATGAATCTGGGATTAATTATGAGAGAGAAAATTAATCTGGGATTAATTACAGCAAGAATTTATCTGGGATTAAATTCGTCTAGAAGAGAGAATGCGAATAATTTGGAATTAATCGGCAAAGTAAATTTTGATAGTTAAATTGGATTTTACTATTTAATTTATTTAATTGGGCTAAAATAATATATCAGATATAATAAGTGAAATTGGATTTCAATACGGAATTAAATTTGGATTTTAATTCAAGCGAATGAATTAATTTGGAATTAATTCGTAAGCGACATTCGTAATAATTTTGTGAGGCATTATTATTTAATTAAATTGGATTTAATTATTTAGCGACGGAAAATTCGTTTAATCGGATTAAACGAACCCGGGCCCAAAGTGTGTTGTGTAAGCCAACTAAATTTGGAATTTAAATTGGGTGGGACCCATTAACTTACATCACATGTCACTTTGTGATGGAAGTAGTTGGAATAGTAATTGGATTACTTAATGCACACAACAACCAACTTAAACCAACTTTGGAAGTCAAACTTTGGTATTATGTTTTGGAAAACAAAATAAACTATTCACTCTCTCATACATCTCCCTCTTGGCCGAAACTTGTTCCTCTTGGAGGAAGAATTTTTGTTTCAATCTAGCACTTAAAGGAGTCAAAGAAAGGTGATAGGAAAACTCACCCAAGAGTTTGGAACTCAAAAAGAAAGCTTGGAGCTTCAAGAAAAAAAAAAGTTTTGAATTTTTCTCATCCGATCATTGTAAGTTTTTTCGCAACTTATACTTTATAATTCACACACAAATCAAAGTTTAGAGATCCTTGGCATGTTTAGGACACTAACAATGGTATCATAACGCCACCTAAACTTGATTTAAAATTCTAGGGTTTATGGACTTTTTTGGGGATTTTATGCTTGGAGTATGAAAATTCGAAATTGGTTGTTTGGTTATGGTTGGATGATGATAACTTGGAGTTATATACAATTGGATTGTTAAAAATTGATTGGATTAATTTTTCCCCAAATCCATCCATTGGCCGAATGCATGAACCCATGGAACACTCATGGTAATTTTGATTTAGACTATTGGATGAGTTTAAGGCATGAAATGAATATTGATTGATGATTTAATTAGATTGAAATCAAAATTGGATATTATTTTTGCCCATTGCCGTGAGCTATAGAATATTGGAATGAATTGATTTTGCTTCAATTTGTGTTGGACATGAATTGAAATGTTAAGCATGATTAATTTTATTAATTAATGTTTTGTAAATATTAGATTAATAGATTAATTGTGTTAATTATACTTTAATTGAAATTAATGTGATATTTGGAATATTATGTTAATATAAATTAGTCTTTAAAATTGGATTGGGCTAATTTGTTATATTTGGGCTAATGGGCTTGGTTGGGCCAAGTTTGATTTTGGATAATTGGGTTGGATCCAATTGGGCTTAAAACCATTTCAATAAAGTCCAAATATGACTTTTGGGCCTTTAATTATTTAATTGGGCCTAATGGGCCTAAATTGATTTTTGGCATAAGGTGATTCCTAATTGGGCCTTGGCATTTTGGGTTTGATCCATTATGACCAAAGCCCATCCCTAAAGAATTAATTGAAAGCCCATTGGACTTTAATTGAAATGGCATTGGATGCTATTTGGGCCTTTAAGACCCAAGTGGATTGGATTTGGAATCCAAGTCTAAAATGCACTATTAAAAGTGTAATTATTTAACTTGGAATTAAATATGAATTAGTATTGGATACAATTTAGATTGGATTTAAAATTGTAGTGCGATATAATTCAAAGAATACTTACTTTGAGTATTTATTCTTAAACAAGTTGGACTCGCGCAAATCAAATTGTTGTATGAACATTGGATGGTCATTAATCAAAGATTAATTAATTGGATGCTTTGTGTGAATACTTGGATGTATTTGTATGAATAATATATATCGGATTGATATTAGTTAGGTGGGGGCAATTTTGGAAATAATTGTAAATTTGGAATTTAATTAAATTGGACCTGCGTGTCCAGCCTTTCACCTTCTATTCTCTTTGTATTTCTCTTCTCACCAATTCCCCTCAATGTAAATGAGGTTTCTCTTAGTGTTATGTAATTGGGTAGACGAATGTAAAGTGCTGGTGGGAGACAGGAAAGAGAGTGATTTGTTCTAAGAACAAATTGTATTTTATATCCATCTGCATATCATTATTAAATTTTATCGCGCCTTATTATGCTTTTAGAATGCATGATTAAGGGTGTATGATGAGACCTAATCAAAGATAATAAATTGTTTGCCAATTTATGCGAAAAACCCTTACTTTAATATTAAGTGTTTTCCTTCCATTGAGTGGTTCTCTCTCAAGATCCAAGATTGACTTTGATTTGTTAGCCAAAGTAGATCATTGTCCATCGCGGATGTGTTTGAACCATGAAGGCTTTGTTATATATCGCATGTCTTGGGCAGTTGTGACTTGTTGGCCAAAGTCAAGCTTCCCACTGTCAATGGGTCGCGCTTAACTGGAATCATTAAGCTTGTTGAGCCAAAGCCAAGGCTTAGTTGATTCAGAGGAAAAGGTTAGGAAATATATTGGATATATGTTTTGGACTTGGAGGTCCACCTATCGGATCTAGGAATTGGATGGGATCCAATTTATCTTAGAGATCTACCTAGTTAAGTTTCATACAGCTTGTTGGCCAAAGTCAAGGTTGTGTGTTATTTAACGGGATCCTAGCCCACTAGGAAACTGGGTTTCCTGAGTACTCCACAGAGGGTTAGAGGCTCGCCGAAAAATAGTGGGAGGCCAGTATTAAATTTGTAATTTCGTTTAATACTTGCTTACACATGCTCTTTTATTTTATTTATCATTGTTATAAATATATTAGTTGGACTAATATTGAATATTGCTTTCTTTGAACAGTTAGATTGTACAAGACACTACTCCAATGTAGTTGGCTATATAGTTGGACTGTTGTAACCATTGCATTTTGAGTGTACCCGAAATCGTTGATTGGATAGTTGGACTATTATTATCAAGATGGTTGGAAAGATTAGCGTTATGGACATCATCATTGGCGATAATGTCTTTAAAGGCTCCAATTTTCCAGATTGGGAGATGAATCTCATGATAGTCCTGGGAGCCGAGAAGTTACTCTATGTCATAGAGAAATCTCTCGGGCCTGAGCCCGGAGTTGAGCAAATAGTATAGCATAAGCTTTGGAAGACTCATCGTGATGATAACTTTAGTGCTCAATCTGTCATGCTTGCCGCAATGACTCCTCAGTTTCGTCGTCAGAACAAAGGATTGGATCCTTATAGTATGATGTTGAAATTGAAGGATCTTCACAGATCTAACCTTAGATCACAGAAGTATGAATTGCAAAAGAAGCTCTTTCACTCGCGTATATCAGAGGGTACATCTGTCGAGCACTATGTGTCACAGATGATTGCTGACATTGAACAGCTAGGTCAGTTGGGCATAACCTTCGAGGCCGAGACTTCCATAGATTTGATCTCACAGTCTCTGCCCGACTGCTGGGGCGGGTTCATCATGAACTACAATATGATGAACCAAGAAAATACACTTGGAGAGTTGATGGCAATGCTAAACGAGGCAGAGCTAGAGCTTCTAAAGGGTAAGAAGTGCAAGACTTTGACATCTCAGAAAGCCAAGGCTTGGTCGAAGGCTTCTGTAGGTATGAAGAAGAAGAAAAGAAAGGGCAAGGCCAAATCATCACAGTCTTCTGGGAAGACTAACGACAAATCCCAAGATGTCTGCCTACAGTATGGCAAATGGGGTCACTGGAAGCGTGACTGCTGTGAGTACAAGGTGCACATGAAGGAAGTGAAGGCGGGCAAGGCTCCGGCTTCAGGTATGTTTGTTATAAACATGTCACTACTGGTTTTAAAAATTGGATTTTTGATTCTGGATGTGGTACTCACATATGTACTGGTGTGTAGGATATGCTGATTAGCAGGATACTGGCTTTAGACGAGATCGACCTACGAGTCGAAAACGGGAAGAAAGTCGCTGTTTTGGCCGTTGGGACCTATGTTTTGTATCTGCCATTGGGGCATGTAATTACATTAGGTGACTGTTATTTTATACCTAGTTTGACTTGGAACATCATCTCTGTATCTAGTTTAACCCGATATGGGTATACATTTGTATTCAAGAACACTGGGTGTTTTGTATATAAAGATGACATTTTGATATGTACAGTAGATGTTAATAATAGTCTTTTTATTTTGAATATAAACGAATCTCAAACATATAATATGACAACAAAATGCTCAAATTGAGTAAAACATATGAAACTTATCTGTGGCATTGTCGTCTGGGACACATTAACAAGACTCGTATATCCACACTTTGCAGAGTGGATACTTGGACGGATTTGATCCTAATTCATATGATGTATGTGAATCTTGTTTGTTAGGTAAAATGTCTAAAACACCTTTTAGCGGTAAATGTGTACGTGCCACCGAACTATTAGCCCTCGTTTATAGTGACGTATGTGGGCCCATGTCTAGCCAGGCTAGAGGTGGATACGAATACTTCATAACCTTTACAGATGATGCATCGTGTTATGGTTATGTGTATCTTATGAGACACAAGTCGGAAACTTTTGAGAAATTCAAATAGTTTCGACACGAAGTAGAAAAACACCGACAAAAGTATTAAAACATGACGGTCGGACCGTGGTGGAGAATATTTAAGCAATAAGTTTCTTGATTACTTAAAAGAATATCATATTCTTTCACAGTGGACTCCTCCTGAAACACCTCAATTGAATGGTGTGTCCTAATGGAGAAACCGAACTTTGTTGGACATGGTAAGGTTAATGATGAGTCACATTGAGCTACCAATTTCCTTCTGGGGATACGCATTGAACAATGCAATACTTATTTTGAATAAGGTTCCGTCAAAGTCTTTTGGACAGACTCCATATGAAATATGGACCGGGTTTCTCATTTATGAAGATTTGGGGATGCTGGACATATGTTAAATGTTTGGATAGTACCAAATTAGACCCAAATCGGATAAGTGCCTATTTGTAGGTTATCCTTGGGAAACCAAAGGATATTACATCTACCACCCACAAGAGAACAAAACATTTGTTGCTCTCTATGCGGTATTCCTAGAAAAGGAATTCCTAAATACAGTGGTAAGTGGGAGGAAAATAGAACTCGATGAAAATCGGAGTGATACTGTTCCTAGCACTGACTCCCTCATGGACCACGAACAGTTCATCAGGGATGAGAGTGTACCACAATCTTCTAATACACAAGAACCGCATAGGTCGGAGAGCGTCAGAAAATAACCTAAGAGGTATGGGTTTCTGATCTCACCTCATGTAGATATTAATCTTATTGAGGAAGATGAACCGGCTACGTATGAGGAAGAGATACAAGGTATCGACTCCACTTTATAGCAGGAAGCCATGAAGTCCGAAATAGATTCCATGTATACCAACCAAGTTTGGACATTGGTTGATGCACAAGAAGGCGTTAAGCTTATTAGTTGTAAATGGGTCTCCAAAAGGAAGACAGACATTGATGGCAACATACAAACGTAAAAAGCTAGGCTTGTAGCGAAAGAGTATCGTCAACGACATGGTGTCGATTACGACAAAACTTTCTCACATGTTGCCATTATTAAATCCATTCAGATAATGCTTTCTATTGCTGCATATTTCGATTATGAAATATGGCTGATGGACATCAAAACCGCTTTCCTTAATGGAAACCTTTTGGAGGATGTTTATATACAACAGCCTGACGGTTTTGTCATTCCAAAACATGCAAACAAGGTTTGCAAGTTAAATCGATCCATTTATGGATTGAAGCAAGCATCGCATTCTTTGAACCAACGTTTTGATGAGATCATAAAAGAATATGGTTTCATTCAAACGAAGATGATTCTTGTGTATATAAGAAGGTTAGTGGGAGCGCACTGACATTCATTGTCATATACGTTGATGATGTATTGCTTATTGGCAATGACATTCCCATGCTACAATCGGTGAAAGCTTGGCTTTCATTAAAATTCTCCATGAAAAACTTGGGAGAGGCAACCTTTATTCTAGGAATAAGGATCTACTAGGATATATCTAAAAGTTGTTGGCACTCCCCAAGAATTTGTACATTGAAAAATATGTACGCGACCTGGTGTTTCATATGCTTTGAGCATCTGCAGTC
The DNA here is from genome assembly GCA_019454045.1 of Zanthoxylum bungeanum. Classification (NCBI taxonomy): domain Eukaryota; kingdom Viridiplantae; phylum Streptophyta; class Magnoliopsida; order Sapindales; family Rutaceae; genus Zanthoxylum; species Zanthoxylum bungeanum. The sequence goes on from SKCR01041478.1 coordinate 45,305, forward strand.
ACTATCAGGCCGATCTAGGTGATGGTCACTGGATTGCTGTTAAGAACATCCTTAAGTATCTTAGACGAAATAAGGATGCCTTCTTAGTCTATGGAGAAGGAGAACTTGAGGTGACTGGGTTTGCCGATGCAAGTTTCCAAACCGATAAAGACGACTGTAAGTCGCAATTAGGGTACATATTTTTTTTGAACAACGGAGCAATGAGCTGGAAATCTTCGAAGCAAGAGACTGTTGCCGATTCAACAACAGAAGCATAATATATTACTGCAGCTGAGGCAGCAAAAGAAGCACTTTGGATTCGTAAATTCGTAATTGGATTAGGAGTACTTCTGTTAGCAGCTGAGCTGGACTACAACACAGGCTAAAGAACCACGGTCTCATCAATGATCCAAGTATGAACTTCGAACAGTTTCATCTAATTCGTGAGATCATACATCGTGGCGATGTCAAGATCGAAAAGTTCATTTCAGATGATAACCTTCCAGATCTTCTGACCAAAGCAATATCTCAGTAAAAGTTTGAGCGACCCGTACATAGTTCAGGTGTCGGACACTTGAGTGATTGACTATAGGCCAAGTGGAGATTGTTGGACATTTATGACCCATAGCATCACTATTTGTAAAAGACATGGTGTTTTTGTACAAATTAACTATGTGGCAAATGAAATTACTCTTTTATCATTTTGTAATTGGATTACTTGGATATATAAATGATAAAAGTCCATATGATTAGTACCAGATTAATAAGATATTGACATTATTAATCCATGAAAGGTTTGATCATTAAATATCCCTAGTCGTAGTATTATCAAGACTAGACATCGATAATACGGAATAGACTAGTATTACAATTAAGTATTGGATACTTATGCAAGTGTGTGATAGGCGGTTCTGTTAGCCATTGGACCGGGAACAGCTTCGCTCTGGATAGACCCATCAGAATCCCATTGGTATTATGACTATGTGTCTATGGGAATCTGAATCAAGGTAGGTGTATGTGGTCTTAACCTGATACTTGCATCGCTAATACTTGCGACAATCAGTACGCTTTGGTTTTGGTCGTCCAGAGCTTTCACAGGTTCTGTGTACACCTCTTCTGGGTTCACTGAGAATCTTAGCGTATTGGGTGTGATGTCAAGATGGAAATATCACTTCAGTCATATGGAGATGATGATCACGTAGGATACAGAACTAGTACTCTTAAATTCTGCTTAATTATTTAGCAATGGAAAATTCGTTTAATCGGATTAAACGAACCCGAGCCCAAAGTGTGTTTTGTAAGCCAACTAAATTTGGAATTTAAATTAGGTGGGACCCATTAACTTACATCACATGTCACTTTGTGATGGAAGTAGTTGGACTAGTATTTGGATTACTTAATGCACACAACAACCGACTTAAACCAACTTTGGAAGTCAAACTTTGGTATTATGTTTTGGAAAACAAAATAAACTATTCACTCTCTCCTACATCTCTCTCTTGGCCGAAACTTGTTTCTCTTGGAGGAAGAATTTTTGCTTCAATTTTGTTCAAGCTAGCACTTAAAGGAGTCAAAGAAGGTGATAGGGAAACTCACCCAAGAGTTTGGAACTCAAAAAGAATGCTTGGAGCTTCAAGAACAAATAAAGTTTTGAATTTTCTCATCCGATCATTGTAAGTTTTCCGTAACTTATACTTTATAATTCACATACAAATCAATGTTTAGAGATCCTTGGCATGTATAGGACACTAACAAAGGGTATGCAAAATATATGAGACTTGGTTAACCAAAGCCAAAACCACGGACACTACAAGGCATTATTTCGGGGCTGATTCTCTATCCCTAGTCGAGTCGCCATCTGTAGGAGCAAAAATCGCTATGCCTATGATGTTCGGCGACCACGACACTGTTAAGCTCGCAGCCCGTAGAGAGTACGGATTAGCCTGAGGGGGACTAAATCGGAGAATGAATGAGTCGCCACCTAGTGTGAACTGGGAAAAATTTAAGACTGCAATCACCCATCGCAAGGGAAACCCTCAAACCGTTGGGTTCGGAATGGTCCCTTACTTATGCCAGTATAATGTACGGGTTCACACAATGGTATAGTCAAGTCTTAATGCAATTCATACATAAAAGCGAATAAAAATGTAATATCATACCCAACTAAGATAATAATCACAATAACGTAGTTCCAAAAGCATATTAAATTAAGAAATATGAGGTGCGATAACAAAAATTATAATAAATAATTCAAAAGCAAATGATTCATTAAGATAAATGGCAAACAAAAGGGGGTCAATCACGCATATATGAGTATTTCCCCAGTGGCACGTGGAGTTGTATCCCAAGTACAAACAGCATTACCGTCCACTCGGATTCGGCTACGGAATTTACGTCTGGGTTTCCATCCGATATACCATGAGGGATAATAACACACATAATCATCAATGCAATGTAAACGGACATAAAAATATAACCATGCATATACGGATAATCCTCAACTTGAACAATCATAAAAAAAAAATAAGGCGAAATAATAAAATAAAAATAAAGTAAATAAATAGATAAAAATAAACACTGAAATGCCAAAGAAGAAATGTGGCCAAAGATTTGTCCGTTCTTTTGATGTAGGACTTCGCATACCCGGCTGGACGGATTTCACGTCCAGCCAGACATGCAGTGTCTGAAACTATAAAAACAAATATGGAAAGGGTGCCCTCAGGTCTTACCTTTTAATTTGCTTTCTCGGAAGTGCGTTAGGCCATCGCCGAAAGGATCGAAGCTTGGTTTCAAGGTTTGGTTCGCTGTTTCTGGTTGCTGGTTCACGGTTTCTGGTTGCTGGACGCTAATGCCGCTGGTTATTGGTTGTTATTTGCGCTATTTTTGGTTGCTGTTTGCGCTATTTCTGCTTACTGTTTGTGCTATTTTTGCTCACTTTTTCGGAAGAAAGAATAACATATAGAGTATAGCATGATTTTGAGAAAGAATAAAGACTTAAAATGGTCAAACAACAGAACTGGAAGAAAGGGGTATAAAAGCAAAATGATGAAGTGATTAGAAAGCGTGATTCTAGAGAAGGCTCATGATAAGAGATAATATAATCGATAGTCGGGTAGCGAATCAAAAGTGAAGTTGAAAAAGGAGACAATTCAGATAGTACATAGTAGGAGTATCTTAGTGTGGGAGCGGGAACTAGCAACATAGGAGTCTGAGACTTATAGATGAACAGAACACGCAATCACAATATGGGTAGTGGATGAGATTACTACCACCAGGAAGGCGTCAAGATCGATCCCCACCCTCCCAATCCTTGATAGATCGCGATAGCAGAGATGGACCATGAAATTCACCTCAAAGTGGCCCCATAAAAAAGATAAACCTATGAAGGGTATCAAACCTTTATATTACAAAAGTTTCAGGCATAGAATGAAGTAGGACAAAGATGAAAAGAACACTAAGCATTAGATTTGAAAGAAGAATCATCAAGGTGAGACGACAATATAAGAAAAATACTTGGTATATCTCAGCGTCGGACTAGAACCAAAGTTTTTATTTGTTTTGATTCTTGTGATCTCTGAGAAGTAGCTAACCATAGTTTAAGTTAATCAAGCCGCCACATGTTTGGGATTGCCTTAGCCACAATGAATAAATTATCAAGGTATAATATGTGTAAACGAACCTCGGGTAAATGTAAGCTTTACAAGTAATGCAGCTTTGCATAAAGAACAAGTCATGTAAAAGACAGTAACATGATCATGCTAGCAAAGTAATCAAATGTGCAAAAGAGTAAAGCAAAACAGTATAACCTGTTTTAACATAGTGTAGACAATAGAACTTGACGACGTTGTTCTAGGCTCGCGGCCTAGTTGGGAAGTATGAAATAACATGGAGTCGCCACCCGATGTGAACAGGGACAAAGATTTAAGGCCGCACTCACCCCTCGCAAGGGAATACCTCAAACCGTTGGGTTCGGAATGGTCCCTTACTTATGTCACTTGTGATGATATAATTTGTGCAATAAACTAACCGAATCTATTCATCATTCATGCTCAAGGGTACTTAGATCTAACATGCTTTCACATCCAAATAATTCCACGCAATGTAACACAACAAGCATATTGAACCATTAAATCAACATGTATAAATCATTACCCAAATGCATCATAAACTAAGAACATGCATAATGAACAACCTAAACATGCTTTAACAAATGATAACAAACTAGATTAAACCATGCTTTAAATAATAAACATATAACCTAAAGACTATAACATGCTCAAATACACATTAGGATGAGACGAGATGCGTGCATCTTAAGTGGTACGTGGCATTGTATCCCGAGTGCAGACCATACTACCGTCCATTCGGAGTCGGCTATGGAATTTACGTCCGGGTTTCCATCCGATATACCACAAAAGAGAACACATATCTCGCTCATCCAACAATCACACCATGCTTTAAACGACTCTCATGCAATTATATATCAAAATAAGTAAAACAACAATAAAGAAGATAAGTAGAAAGGTGCCCTCAGGTCTAACCTCTTTTGTCGTCTAAGAAAGGGCGTTACACGTCCGTTGAAGGGTGAATGATCCAGTACTCTTTTAGTTCACCAACTCAACGTCTTTCCTCGCTGTTTTGCTGTTCGGGCTGCTGTTTTTACTTCCGTTTCGCTGCTGTTTTTGTTGTATTTTCTGGTCGCTATTTTGGTGTATTAATGGATTGTTTTGTGCGGTTTCAGGGTACTGTTTCGTGTAGTTTTGGGGACTGTTTTGGGAAGTCTTTATGTGAGGTCATGGGGACTGTTTTGAGCAGTTTGGGGATTGTTTTTGGGGTCAGATTAGGCGTGAAAACTGGGCAGTGGATGGAGGCTATTTGCGGCAGTTCAGGGCTGGACAGTGGGCGTGAAAGGGTGGCAGTGAAGGGAGGCTATTTGCGGCAGTTCAGGGCTGGACAGTGGGCGTGAAAGGGTGGCAGTGAAGGGGACTATGTTTCAGCGTGAGGGGGCTCTTGATGTAAAAGGGGCAAGGGGCGTTAGTTTGGTGTGGCTGGCTTATGTGTGTGTGTTAAAGGGAGGCTTGAGGGTTTTATCACGTGTGCATGTGTCATGAAGGAAGAGGCTGATGGCTTGTGAATATGGCTCACGTAAAGGGTGCTAAGGCAGGCGTGAGCTGGGTGAAATGGCGTGGATTTGTTGGCTATTTGTTTATGCAATTAGCGTGGGGCAGCAGGCTGAAGACTTTGTGAGCTGGGTGTGTGAAGGTGTGATTAGCGTGAAGAGGCAGGTGGTAACGTGAATGAGGGTTCTGTGTACGTACGTGAGCGGCTAGGTTGAAGGTTATTTTTGAGGGCAGTGAATGGAGGCCATGATGTTATTTTCTTTCGTGTTTGTGTGTGGATTTGCCAGCCAGGGTTTGGTTTGTGTGGAGAAGGGTTATTTTTATAGGCCAATGGAGGAGGTTTACCTTGTTGGAGAAGGAATATGATTTGTGTATTAATTGGGGATATCTTTTAATTTAGTATATGATAAGGAAATCTTTTAATTAGGGGAATTGATTTGATTTGTTCTTTTTAATTAAGGATATGATTTATTTAAATTGGTAGGTGATTTATTAAATTAGGAATGTGATTTATTTTAATTAGGAATGTTATTTATGGAATTTAATTTGAATATTTTAATTTGGGAAATGCCTTTTAATTGTGACATGTGTTTTCTTTAATTTAATTGGTTATTTAGTTTGTGCCATGTCTTTTAAATGTTTTAATTATTTAATTTGTGCGATGTGTTTTAATGGGTTTGGTGTGTTTAAACAGAGGTCCAACGAGCAACCTGAAGCCAAACAACGAGGTTAAATCCAACGAAAATTCAATTTTCCAACTTTACCCTTCCAACGTCCGTTTCCCGCGACTTTCACAACTAAAGAGGTAGTGTCTCCATACGAGACTCATCATCGGGCTGATATGCAAAAATGCGATGCCTACAGTCGCCCCCACTTTGATGGAAATTGTGCAGTGTGTGACAATGACAATCCTATCAAAGTACGTGCAATGCATTTTTACTTACCTGGCTCGCCAGCTGTCACCTGGTCTGCCTGCTGTGCTGAGTTGATAATGCTAAACCCCGTACCTAGGGCGTCGCGGTTGCGTCTCCGTACCTAGAGGGCCGCAGTGATGATGTTGGTTGTCTGGATGCTAACCCCGTACCTAGGGTGTCGCAGTGGCATCTCCGTACCTAGAGAGCCACAAATGTCTGAATAGTCCACATGTCGTACCTGGCGTGCTAACCCCGTACCTAGGGCGTCACTGTGGTCTGAATGCTAACCCCGTACCTAGGGTGTCGCAGTGACGTCTCCGTACCTAGAGAGCCACAAAATGTCTGAATAGTCCACATGCCGTACCTGGCATGCTAACCCCGTACCTAGGGCATCGCTGAGGTCTGAATGCTAACCCCGTACCTAGGGTGTCGCAGTGACGTCTCCATACCTAGAGAGCCACAAAATGTCTGAATAGTCCACATGCCGTACCTGGCGTGCTAACCCCGTACCTAGGGCGTCGCTGTGGTCTGAATGCTAACCCCGTACCTAGGGTGTCGCAGTGACGTCTCCGTACCTAGAGAGCCACGAATGTCTGAATAGTCCACATGCCGTACCTGGCGTGCTAACCTCGTACCTAGGGCGTCGCTGTGGTCTGAATGCTAACCCCGTACCTAGGGTGTCGCAGTGACGTCTCCGTACCTAGAGTGCCACAAATATCTGAATGCTAATCACGTACCTAGGGTGTCGCGGTGACGTCTCCGTACCTAGAGAGCCACAAATGTCTGAATGCTAACCCCGTACCTAGGGTGTCGGAGTGACGCCTCCGTACCTAGAGTGCCACAAAGGTCTGAATGCTAACCCCGTACCTAGGGTGTCGCGGTGACGTCTCCGTACCTAGAGAGCCACAAATGTCTGAGTACTAACCCCGTACCTAGGGTGTCGCAGTGATGCCTCCGTACCTAGAGTGCCACAAATGTCTGAATGCTAACCCCGTACCTAGGGTGTCGCGGTGACGTCTCCGTACCTAGAGAGCCGCAAATGTCTGAGTGCTAACCCCGTACCTAGGGTGTCGCGGTGACGTCTCCATACCTAGAGAGCCACAAATGTCTGAGTGCTAACCCCGTACCTTGGGTGTCGCAGTGACGCCTCCATACCTAGAGAGTCACAAATGTCTGAATGCTAACCCTGTACCTAGGGTGTCGCGGTGACGTCTCCGTACCTAGAGAGCCACAAATGTCTGATGCTGATAATGATGTGGGCCTCGCTCCCAGAGTACCATACCCGGCGTGCCATTCTCGGCCTGTCCATTCCCGGACTATATCTCTATTCTCGGAGTGCCATTCCCGGCGTGCCATTCTCGGCGTGCTCATTCTTGAGCTATCCATTCCCGGACTATATCTCCATTCTCGGAGTGCCATTCCCGGCGTGCCATTCTCGGCGTGCTCATTCTTGAGCTGTAAATTCCCGGACTATATCTCCATTCTCGGAGTGCCATTCCCGGCAGAACTGATCTAATGCGATGTTGGCCTCGCCCCCAGAGTACCATACCCGGCCAAACTGATGTTGATGTCGATCTTCCATTCTCAGAGTGCCATTCTCGGCGTGCTCATTCTCGAGCTGTCCATTCCCGGACTATATCTCCATTCTCGGTGTGCTCATTCTTGAGCTGTCCATTCCCGGACTATATCTCCATTCTCGGAGTGCTATTCCCGGCAGAACTGATCTGATGTGATGTGGGCCTCGCCCCCATAATGCCATACCCGGCAGAACTGATCTGATGTAATGTAGGCCTCGCCCCCAGAATGCCATACCCGGCAATGCTGATACTGATGTAATGTGGGCCTCGCCCCCAGAATGCCATACCCGGCAAGACTCATACTGATAAAGATGTGGGCCTCGCCCCCAGAGTGCCATACCCGGCCAAACTCATACTGATGCTAATACGGGCCTCGCCCCAAACTGATGCTGATGTGGGCCTCGCCCTAAACTGATGCTGATGTAGGCCTCGGCCCTGGGATTCATTCCAAATTCTGACGACATGGGCCTCAGCCCTGGGATTCATTCCAAATTCTGAAGACCTGGGCCTCGGCCCTGGGATTCATTCCAAATTCTGAAGACCTGGGCCTCTCGGCCCTGGGATTCATTCCCTGGATTCATTCCAAATTCTGACGACGTGGGCCTCGGCCCTGGGATTCATTCCCTGGATTCATTCCAAATTCTGAAGACGTGGGCCTCGGCTCTGGGATTCATTCCTGGATTCATTCCAAAACTATGCTGATGTGGGCCTCGGCTCTAGGATTCATTCCTGAAATTGATGCTGACAATGCGGGCTTCAACCCTGGGATTCATTCCAAAACTCTGACAGCGTGGGCCTCGACCCTGGGGTTCATTCCCGGATTCATTCAAAAACTCTGCTGATATGGGCCTCGACCCTGGGATTCATTCCAAGACTCTGCTGATGTGGGCCTCGACCCTGGGACTTATCCCCAAACTGCTGATATGGGTCTCAACCCTGAGACTCATCTCCAAAACTACTACTCATATGTTCCTGATTCTGGTTAGCTTGTCTTTGTCGCTTTCTCTTTTTCTTCTTTGAAACCTGTGAATACAAAACAAAACAAACACAAAAAGAATGCAAAATATGTTACGTGTATGCATGTATGCATGAATGAATTTCCTATTCCGTTAGGTTAGGTCTTCCGCCAGTTCTCCATATGATTGCTCAGTCTTCTCTCTGGTCTCATGGCTCAATATCTTGTTATGTCCCTGATTCGCGATGTGGTAGACTGGTCGCCCCCAGTATTGGTTTAGCTTTCTGGTCTTTGCTGTTTGCACTTGGTCAAGATGAACCACATGGTGGGGCCTTCCATATCATACTATATCACATGCTACGAAATAGTCCCAATAGTTACACATATTATTGCCCTCAAAGAATGCTCAGTATTGAAACCATAGAACCTTCAAAACATTCAACGCAACTCAAATCCAAGTCTTTGAATAAATGTGCAAAGGTTCCTTTGCGGATTCATCCCTAGGTAAGCTAACTTAATGATTTCATTTCAAAAATCGGGATCGATGGGTCAAACCAACCTAGATGTCTCAATTACGCTCTGTAATTGCTTTTCCATGCTCAATGTGATATGGTTTCATTTTTCTTTTCCTTTGTCTCTCGTTTCATTTTGAACTTCATTTTTTTCTTCTTTTTTTTCAACACACCTACCCTTTAAGGTAGCATTTATCCTCATAGTGGTCCTAATACTCGCCCATGGGTAGCTTCACGCTTATTGGTTATAGGTGGTTCAATTCTTTTCTTTAGAGACTTTTCTTTCATTTTCAACCATACCACACATCATAACATAAGTAAATCAAGATAGACATCTAAGCAAACGGTCATTCACCGACCTATAATTTCTTCAACTAGTCACCTTGCCAGTTACTCAGGTTTTCACCGCTAAGAACCTATAGTGGAGTGTTAACGAGTCTAACATAGATCAATCAATCAAATTATCAGATAAAAGTACATCAAGAGTTTATCGTTTCTAAGGTTTCACCTTAAAGCAATCAATATCATCATCGGACTTATGCCTAACTATTAGGACTAAGAACAAATAATTTTTCTCTCTTTTTTCTTTTCTCTTATTTTTTTTTTCTTTTTTTTTCTTTTCTTTCTTTTTTTTTCTTTTTTTTTTTTTTCTTTTTTTTTTTTCTTTTTTTTTCTTTCTTTTTTTTTTTTTTTTTCCCTTTTTTTCTCTTTTTTTTTGAAGGCCCCCCAATGGTCTTTCTATCCTTGCCGTAAAGTTTTCTGTTTCTTGATTTCCTTTTCCCCGATATCCATGTTCGCTAAACTCTTCTTAACAAGCCCCTCTTTTTCTAACCCAACAGATATCTATGATGGCTTTTAAGACACGAGGGTTAACATGATGCATGTATGCATGAGATGCATGTGATGTATGAGACATAATATGCATGTAATATATAAGCTCATAAGAATTTTACACTAGTTGGCCCATCATCGTTTTAGAAACTTTTGGCCCGATTGCCATAAAGCACAGACTCGTCCCAGTTTAAATGGCCCAACAAGCCCATACCTCATGACAACAAGTCTAACTGAATCCAGATGACAATGGTCCAAAACATAAACGAATAGTCTCTACTGATCCTACAACTATAGTTCATACGCGGGTTTACAGGGGTATAGACAAAAGCTCCCGTCGATGAAGGATTGCCCACAACTAGGTCTCCCCACTCAAGGGTACGAGCGACCAAGTGAGCGCACCTTTTTTTATACCTAAAGGTACGTGCCAACGAGTTATGGTATGTGACTGACTGTAAAATGGATTTCCCGTTGTAGATTCCCCAGAGGGAGGGTGGAGCGAGGCTCTCTTAAGTACCCTAGCCCCTTAGGCTCTTATCGCTTGGTGACAGGAATAAACAACGAGTCCTCCAAATTAGTCCATCACGGTAGGCTACTAGTACATGATTATCTAGGTGCCTTCACAGCTTTTCCTTATAGAAAGGTAGTGAATGAAGGAAGACACCAAACCATTACCTAGCCTTATGATGAGCGGAAAATATATCAATATTTACCGCCCTTTTACTTAATATTTTGTTTAGTTTCTCGGGTTTGATGAACATTTTGATATGTTTTATTTTATTTTGCAGATAAAATAATATCGGGACTCAATGAAATCATTTAGGACGAAATGTGGATCAAATAAGGGCAATTATTGGAGTTGATATATTAATTTTGGAGATTGGAAATTTGAAAGGGCGTTTTTGACGAAGTGCAGTTTTGGAAATTCCAGTTTTGCGCATCTGTCGTATTTTGAGCATAACCTATTACGCAGATATCGGATTGAGCTGATTCAAGTTCCAGATTAAAGAAGACTCAAAGTTCTACAACTTTGAAAGAGAAAGTATTTTCGAATTCTGATTATTTCATGACCGAAATTGATGAACATCCAGAGTGTGTGGAGTGTAATTATTAAAAGTCATTATCAATCATTTTCAAAGTAAAATATTAATTAATTAATAATTAATAAAAATTATCAATCAACAACACCAAACAAGATAAGCAATTAGTGGAGCAATTATGGATTTGGTGGAGTAATTAGTGGAGAAATTAATAATGGATTTGGTGGAGAATTTGATGGATGATTTGATGGTGGCAAAATTTTGCCTATAAATACCAAGCCATTTCATTTGTAAAATTCTTACTTTCTTCTTTGAAATCCTTAATGAAAAAATAAAAAGATTGTATCTAGTTTGTTTATTTTTAGTTTTCAGTAATTAATTTTCATTTTCGCACTTTCTTTTCTTTACTTTTCAGTTTTACTTTCCGTAATTTACTTTTACGCATAACACTTTCCTTTCTTTACTTTTCAGTTTTTATTTTTCAACCATGAGGAGGTAACTTCCCTCTGCCGAGGTGAAAGGTAATTATTTTACTGTTACTATCTTAGATTAATCTCCCTTAGACACAACATATCACTATTCTAAAATTTGACTTAAAAAGGAATACCGCTATATTGGTCGGTGGGCTATTTAATTTAAACTGTTAAACCTGACTAAGCAAGGATACCGCCAGATTGGTCGGTTGGTAATTTAATTTTGGTTCCGCCGCCTTATGGCTGGTTATTTCTTTATCGCCTACATGGCAGGTTCATGGACAAATTTTACCACCTTTATGGCTGGTCGGACTTAACTTGACTTAATCAAGGTACCGCCTATATGGTCGGTTGGTTTTAATCTCACAAGTGATTATGTTATACTAAGGGAGATATCTAAGTTAGTAATTAGTAAAAGTAATTCCTTTTATCTTGGCAGTTTATTTTCATTTACTTTCCCGTTTTTACTTTCTCGCAGTTACTTTTTAGCATTTTTATTTATGTCTTTTAAGTTTTCATTAGCCATAGCTATGTATTGTAACTAAGTTAGTATCTAGGGTTGTGATGAATTTCAATATAACCGGTTTATAAGGGGTTAGATTATAGGTTGGGTAATTTAAAGATTTATTTATTGAGTCTTAATCTTAATGCTTTTTATTAACTGGCCATTAATAAAATTGATTAGGTAAACTTAAAATGAACTAGACATAGGGATTTTAAGTTTAAGACCTTAGACTCAATAACCCACGATCTTCCTTGAGGATAGATAACCCTTTTAATAGATTTCCTTATAGGATAGGAATATACCTGTCGGGCGGGGGTAGCCATAATTCGAACTTAATCTTAATGAATCTAGGTAATTTGGTTGACATAGACATATGGTTCAATTGGATTATACTAGGTATTTGAAATTGACCATCGGAATAGGCTTTTACATAAATTAGTGTTCCAGGTTAATAAATCAATATATTACCCAACTTTAAGATAACCACTTCATCTTCTAAATAATATTGGAATTAATCACAACCCTGGATAGTTTTTATAAATTTGGATTTTTCTCAACCTACTTTTAAGCAATTTTATTTACTTGTTTTAAATTTAGAATCATCGTCATTTTAAATCAATCAATCAAACAACCTGTTAGATACTGGTAATCAGTTGGCCCCATAAATTAATAACAAAAAGGTTTTAAGTCCTCGTGGGATCGATACTTTTTATACTACTTGAACGATACGTGCGCTTACGTTATACGTGTGTGATTACGCCGGTCAAGTTTTTGGCGCCGTTGCCCGGGGACTTATTTATCTTTTACTATTAGTTTAGGGGTTAGATACGTTACTTGTATCTAATTTCTTTTTACTTATTGTTTTTGTTTTCTTGTGTTTCAGGTTCTCAGAAACTTCATGAGACGAACCAGAAGCTTTGAACTCCGACCGCTTGACCCAGAAATTGAAAGAACCATCAGACAGTTGAGAAGGGAAAGGCGAGAAGGCCAAGAAGCTTTAGTCAACATGGAACCTGAACCTTTGAACGTTGCACCACCAATTCCCATTCGAGACAGAACCATTCCGGTGGTTGACAGACTCATTTCCTGTATTGTACTTCCTCCCTTACCAGCAAATGTGTGTGACATCAAAACATGCATTCAGATGATTCAGCAGTCAGTTCAGTTCGGGGGGAATGCAACTGAAGATCCTAATTCCCACATCAGCAACTTCCTGGAAGTTTGCGGCACTTTTAACTACAACAGAGCATCAGAAGAAGCAATGAGACTGCGAGTTTTTCCATATTCCCTGAAGGACAGAGCAAAGGCTTGGCTACATTCACTATCAGCTGGTTCCATCACAACATGGAACACTCTGGCCACCAAATTCCTTGCAAAATACTTTCCACCAGCCAGAACTGCAAAGTTGAGGAATGACATCACATCCTTTGTGCAGCAAGATTCAGAATCCCTGTACGAAGCTTGGGAAAGATACAAAGATCTAATCCGGAAATGTCCTTACCATGAGATTCCAAAATGGCTTCAAGTCCAAACTTTCTATAATGGACTTTCTGGATTGATGAGAACCACTATTGATGCTGCTGCTGGAGGAGCTTTGATGTCAAAAGGAGAAGATCAAGCCTGGGACTTAATCGAAGAGATGGCCAATAACAATTCCTTGTGGCCAACAGAAAGGAGCTTGATTCAAAGATTGCTGGAATTTATGAAGTTGGAGCCAACACAGCAGTTAGTGCCAAACTGGACCAGATATGCAAATTCATGGAGACTCTCAACACTCAAAGAACATTGGAGCAACAAGTTCAACATATGGAGGAGCACCAGAGCCAACTCAACCTGAAGAAACGGTGAATTATGTCAACAATTTCAACAGACAGGGAAACAATCCATATTCCAACACCTACAACCCAGGGTGGAGGAATCATCCCAATTTTTCATGGAGCAACAATTCTGGACAAAGGAACAATCCACCACCAGGATTTCAGCAACAGAACAATCCACCACCTGTATTCCACAACATAACAAAGGCCCAGGAGCATGAAAAAGAACCAGTAATGGCAGAAGTGCTGGCTCAGTTAAAAAAATACGATGCTATGATTCAGAACCAATCAGCTTCTATCAAAGCACTGGAAAATCAGATTGGACAACTAGCCAATGCTCAGAGTTATAGACCACCAGGAAATCTTCCCAGCAACACAGAACCGAATCCAAGGAACCGAGGGAAGGAGCAATGTCAAGCCATCACCTTGAAAAGTGGTACTGAAATCAACAAAGATGTTGGAATCAAGGCAACCATTGAAGATGTTCCAAAAGAAGCAAGCAACAGATGGAGGAAAAAGAAGCAAAGGAAAAAGAACAGATCACTCCACCTCCACCTTTTCCTCAACGTCTTCAGAAGAACAAATTGGACAAGCAGTTTTCTCGGTTCCTGGAGATCTTCAAAAAGCTGCATATCAACATTCCATTTGCAGAAGCATTTGAACAAATGCCCACCTATGCCAAATTCATGAAAGATATTCTTTCACGAAATGGAGATTGGAGATTACGAGACAGTAGCATTAACAGAAGAATGCAGTGCCATCATTCAGAGGAAACTTCCCCCAAAGTTGAAAGATCCTGGCAGTTTCACTGTTCCTTGTGTCATAGGAGAACATAACTTTGGTAAGGCTTTATGTGATTTAGGTGCTAGTGTTAACTTGATGCCTTTTTCTATTTTCAGGAAATTACAGATTGGAGAAACAATGCCAACTTCAGTCTCACTGCAACTTGCTGATAGAACGCTCGTATTTCCGAGAGGCGTAGTTGAGGATGTGCTGGTCAAGGTTGACAAATTCATTTTCCCAGCATATTTTATTGTCCTTGATATGGAGGAAGACGCAGAGGTGCCAATCATCCTTGGGAGACCATTCTTGGCTACAGGTCGAACCATTATTGATGTACAAAAAGGAGAATTAACCATGAGGGTACATGACCAAGAAGTAACATTCAATGTTTTCAAGGCCATGAATTTCCCAGATGATGAAAAGAAGGAAGAATGTTTCAGACTCGATGTGATACACAGTACCATTCAGAACTCCAATGCAATGCAAAGTTCTACTACTGACAAACTTAAAACATGTCAATTGCCTGTGGAGCCTAAGATAAAGCGTCTTTGGTACTGAAGGAGCCAATTCTTGCACTACAAGCAACAGAAGAGAAAAAGTTCCACCAACTCAACGAATTGGAGGAATTTCACAATCAGCCTTTTGAGGATGCAAATTGTACAAAGAAAAGGCAAGAAGAGACATGATGAGAAGTTAGTGCGCATACAATTGGAACCAGGGCAGAAGGTACTGTTAAACAAATCAAGGGTGAAATTCTTCCCATGGAAGCCAAAATCACGGTGGTCAGGTCCATTTGTGATCACCAAAGTTTTACCAAATAGAGCCGTTGAGATACATGATCCTGATGCTAACAAAACTTTCAAGGTTAAAAACAAGCGTGTCAAGCACTACTGGGGAGAATCATTTGAGCGACAAAAAGAAAGTGTTACACTTTCAGATCCAGCTTAACGTTCGAGAAGCCAAGTCTGGCTGACGACTTTAAACCTAGCGCTAGCAGGGAGGCAACCCATGCAATTTTTGTATATATTGTGATTTGGTGCGATTTTAATTTGGTGTGTTTAGTTTTTGCAGGTTTAGTCATTTCACGATGGAAGAAGCTCTCGCAAATCTTCACAAGCAATTTCCTTCTCTCCCTCAAAAATCTCTGATGAAAGTTTACAAAGCTCGCTTGGAACGGATGAGACTACTGATGATCAAAGGTATTCCTAATGACATTCGTTGGGTAATTGAAGCACGAGTCCGATTGGCAGGTGAGTCTTCTGACTCTTTTATTTCACATCTGCCTGGTTTTGGAAGAAGCACATATGCAAGAAACGAAGAGCTAAGCAAATGGGTGTTTGTTTTAAATGTGCACGATTTAATTGCAACACTCGTTGTCGTTCTTTAGGAATGGTGTCTGATAATCGCGAAGACAAATAATTAAATTCATTAGGGATGGCTTGAGTAAGGAGTCTTTAGATGAAATATCTTCAACTCTTGAGACGCATCCCAGTGGATATGTTCACATTGCCATTCGCAAATTACATACACAATTCCAAAAAGAAAGACAACAATTAAGTCTCGGGAATCTGACTCAAAAAGACCATGTTTGCCAATTTATAAGAAAATTGGATGGGAAGTTTGTCCCTGACGCATAGACGTCAATCAAGCCGTTACTTTTCTTGTAAATATTATATCTCTTTGTCTTTTCTTAATAATTGTGATTTGTTTTGTTGATTTCTTTTATTTTCTCCGACAGGATCCAGATCTTGTTGACTATCACGATCTATTTTACTATTTCGCTACTAATCGTCCTCTGGAAGATACTTGTGCTATTTTTACTCACCCTTTTCAGGTACTATAAATTCAGCCCGTCATTGCACTTTTGAAGGCATCCAGAGTTGAGAAAGAAATACATAAAAATGGAAGCCACTTCAAGAAGACGAGTTGAAAATATCTGTGTATTTTGCGGTACTAGTGTTGGAACTAAGCCACAATACATAGAAGCAGCACAGGAATTGGGTCGAGTCGTAGCTGCAAGGAATATGCACTTAATATATGGCGGAGGAAATCTTGGACTTATGGGGATCGTTTCAAAAGCCGTAGAGTAAGGAGGCAGTCACGTTTTGGGAATCATCCCAAAACCTTTGGCAGAGGCAAATCTTATTGGTTCATCAAACGGAGAGGAACTGATCGTGCCAGGTATGTCTGAACGACTGGTAGAAATGATTAACCGTGGTGATGCTTTTATCGGTTTGCCAGGTGGCTTGGGCACATTGGAGGAAATTTTTATAGTTCTATCTTGGGCGAACCTGAACATACACCAGAAACCGCTTGGACTTGCTTAACGTTGATGGATTTTATGATTTTCTTTGTGTGTTTCTTGATGATGCTCGGGAGAATGGGTTCGTGTCAAAACCTATGAAAGAACTCCTCTTCACTGCCAGAACTGCTCCGATCTAATAGACCAACTCATAGCCTATGAACCGCAAGTTGACCCTATCATTTCAAAGATAAATTGGTCTGGGGACGATCGTGGTAAGAGGCGTCGGGTTAATCTGGATCTTAACCTATAATTTCCTGTAGAATTTCTGCTAACCAGGTATTATCTTCTAAACTCTTCTTCTACTGTTAAGACATTGGGGACAATGTCTCATTTAGGTTTGGGGGAGGGAATTAGTTTATCAGTACCTTATTTTTTTTATTTTATTTTTTTTTTTAGTTTGTGTGTTATTTTTTTTTTTAGTCCAAAATTTTTCGAAAAATACAAAAAAAAATTGAAAAATTTTCAAAAATTACAAAAATATTTTGCGTTTTTGTGTTTTTTATTTTTGACTAAAAATGTGAAATTGGTAAAAGATAGCTGAGTAAGGAGTTTCCACTCCTGATACGTATCTCAAACCTATTTTGAAACAAGTTAATTTTTGTTTATTTCATTTTAAATTATTTAATTTGTGAATTCTCCATAAAACTGACTAAAATGAATCTTTATATGCTCAGTTGACAGATATTATCAATATGCATAGTAACATACGGTCGTGAGCTAAAATAAAAGTTTGTAATATTCAGTGCTCTAGTTTAATTGGAGAAAGCATCTCAAAAAAGCAATGGAGTAAAAAAAAAAAAAAAAAAAAAACGTCTGAGATCCGAGTTATTAAGTCTGTAAGGGTGTCTTAACACCTAGTGCCCTAAAGCCAACTGGTTTGGGAGTCACTGGCCCAAAGCTCGTTACATGGATCAAAGATACTGCAAAAAAATATATATATATCTGAAGTCTGAGTAATTAAGTCCGTAGGGGTGTCTTAACACTGGTGCCCTAAAGCCAACTGGTTTGGGAGCCACCGACCCACACTCGTTACATAGATGGACGATATTGTATATAAATAAAAAATAGAGAAAAAAAATCAGAAAATCAGAAAAAGTATTCCATTGCTGCAAAAAGGTGTGAATTCTGAAAAACTTTAGGACAAAAATATTACTCTCTTATCAACTGCACTTATGACTGTTGTGGGCAAAAATGAGTTGATTAATATTTTGTTGGCTGTGTATATGGAGAATGGTAAAAATAATAGGAGAATTTACCTATTCGGTAATTTAGAATGAAACAAAACAACTAGTAACTTGGAGTAGAAGTTTCACCTGATTAGTCACTAAAATCTTTATTCTCTTTTCGCTTGTCTTTTTGCTTTTGTGTTCATTAGTTTTACTACCTTTTTACTTTTATAAAATGTTTGTGGGTATCATTGCTGTAAACCCTCACGAGACTAGGGACACCTAGGGGTTTAAAGGCTTGTTGCATACGCTAAATGCAACCGTGATCCCTACGAAAGTGGCTTAGTTTAATTTTAATTGTTCTTGTTTTTTTTGAATGTTTTGCTCGAGGACTAGCAAAACGTTAGGTTGGGGGTGTGATGAGCGGAAAATATATCAATATTTACCGCCCCTTTTACTTAATATTTTGTTTAGTTTCTCGGGTTTGATGAACGTTTTGATATGTTTTATTTTATTTTGCAGATAAAATAATATCGGGACTCAATGAAATCATTTAGGACGAAATGTGGATCAAATAAGGGCAATTATTGGACTTGATATATTAATTTTGGAGATTGGAAATTTGAAAGGGCGTTTTTGACGAAGTGCAGTTTTGGAAATTCCAGTTTTGCGCATCTGTCGTATTTTGGGCATAACTTTTACTCAGATATCGGATTGAGCTGATTCAAGTTCCAGATTAAAGAAGACTCAAAGTCTACAACTTTGAAAGAGAAATATTTTCGAATTCTGATGATTTCATGACCGAAATTGATGAACCATCCAGAAGTGTGTGGAGTGTAATTATTAAAAGTCATTATCAATCATTTTCAAAGCAAAATATTAATTAATTAATAATTAATAAAAATTATCAAATCAACACCAAACAAGATAAGCAATTAGTGGAGCAATTATGGATTTGTTGGAGTAATTAGTGGAGAAATTAATAATGGATTTGGTGGAGAATTTGATGGATGATTTGATGGTGGCAAAATTTTGCCTATAAATACCAAGCCATTTCATTTGTAAAATTCATACTTTCTTCTTTGAAATCCTTAATGAAAAAATAAAAAGATTGTATCTAGTTTGTTTTTTTTAGTTTTCAGTAATTAATTTTCATTTTCGCACTTTCTTTTCTTTACTTTTTCAGTTTTACTTTCCGTAATTTACTTTTACGCATAACACTTTCCTTTCTTTACTTTTTCAGTTTTTATTTTTCAACCATGAGGAGGTAACTTCCCTCTGCCGAGGTGAAAGGTAATTCTTTTACTGTTACTATCTTAGATTAATCTCCCTTAGACACAACATATTCACTATTCTAAAATTTGACTTAAAAAGGAATACCGCTATATTGGTCGGTGGGCTATTTAATTTAAACTGTTAAACCTGACTAAGCAAGGATACCGCCAGATTGGTCGGTTGGTAATTTAATTTTGGTTCCGCCTTTATGGCTGGTTATTTCTTTATCGCCTACATGGCAGGTTCATGGACAAATTTTACCGCCTTTATGGCTGGTCGGACTTAACTTGACTTAATCAGGGTACCGCCTATATGGTCGGTTGGTTTTAATCTCACAAGTGATTATGTTATACTAAGGGAGATATCTAAGTTAGTAATTAGTAAAAGTAATTCCTTTTATCTTGGCAGTTTATTTTCATTTACTTTCCCGTTTTACTTTCCCGCTTTTACTTTCTCGCAGTTACTTTTTAGCATTTTATTTTATGTCTTTTAAGTTTTCATTAGCCATAGCTATGTATTGTAACTAAGTTAGTATCTAGGGTTGTGATGAATTTCAATATAACTGGTTTATAAGGGGTTAGATTATAGGTTGGGTAATTTAAAGATTTATTTATTGAGTCTTAATCTTAATGCTTTTTATTAACTGGCCATTAATAAAATTGATTAGGTAAACTTAAAATGAACTAGACATAGGGATTTTAAGTTTAAGACCTTAGACTCAATAACCCACGATCTTCCTTGAGGATAGATAACCCTTTTAATAGATTTCCTTACAGGATAGGAATATACCTGTCGGGCGGGGGTAGCCATAATTGGAACTTAATCTTAATGAATCTAGGTAATTTGGTTGACATAGACATATGGTTCAATTGGATTATACTAGGTATTTGAAATTGACCATCGGAAGAGGCTTTTACATAAATTAGTGTTCCAGGTTAATAAATCAATATATTACCCAACTTTAAGATAACCACTTCATCTTCTAAATAATATTGGAATTAATCACAACCCTGGATAGTTTTTATAAATTTGGATTTTTCTCAACCTACTTTAAGCAATTTTATTTACTTGTTTTAAATTTAGAATCATCGTCATTTAAATCAATCAATCAAACAACCTGTTAGATACTGGTAATCAGTTGGCCCCATAAATTAATAACAAAAGGTTTTAAGTCCTCGTGGGATCGATACTTTTTATACTACTTGAACGATATGTGCGCTTGCGTTATACGTGTGTGATTACGCCGGTCACCTTAAAATGCATTTGATTAAACCCCCTTCAACCTACGGTAGACACAGTTAACTAAAGCACAAATTACAATCACTACAGACAATATTCGGGGCCATTCTCTAAATCCCCAGTGGAGTCGCCAGACTTAGAACACAAACCTGACGACGCTGTTCTAGGCTCGCGGCCTAGTTAGGAAGTATGAAATAACATGGAGTCGCCACCCGATGTGAACCGGGATAAAGATTTAAGGCCGCACTCACCCCTCGCAAGGAAGACCTCAAACCGTTGGGTTCGGAATGGTCCCTTACTTATGTCACTTGTGATGATATAATTTGTGCAATAAACTAACCGAATCTATTCATCATTCATGCTCAAGGGTACTTAGATCTAACAAGTTTTCATCCAAATAATTCCACGCAATGTAACACAACAAGCATATTGAACCATTAAATCAACATGTATAAATCATTACCCAAATGCATCATAAACTAAGAACATGAATAATGAACAACCTAAACATGCTTTAACAAATGAATAACAAACTAGATTAAACCATGCTTTAAATAATAAACATATAACCTAAAGACTATAACATGCTCAAATACACATTAGGATGAGACGAGATGCGTGCATCTTAAGTGGTACGTGGCATTGTATCCCGAGTGCAGACCATACTACACCGTCCATTCGGAGTCGGCTATGGAATTTACGTCCGGGTTTCCATCCGATATACCACAAAAGAGAACACATATCCCGCTCATCCAACAATCACATCATGCTTCAAACGACTCTCATGGAATTATATATCAAAATAAGTAAAACAACAATAAAGAAGATAAGTAGAAAGGTGCCCTCAGGTCTAACCTCTTTTGTCATCTAAGAAAGGGCGTTACACGTCCGTTGGAAGGGTGAATGATCCAGTACTCTTTTAGTTCACCAACTCAACGTCTTTCCTCGCTGTTTTGCTGTTCGGGCTGCTGTTTTTACTCCGTTTCGCTGCTGTTTTTGTTGTATTTTCTGGTCGCTATTTTGGTGTATTATTGGATTGTTTTGTGCGGTTTCAGGGTACTGTTTCGTGTAGTTTTGGGGACTGTTTTGGGAGAAGTTTATGTTTATGAGGTCATGGGGACTGTTTTGAGCAGTTTGGGGATTGTTTTTGGGTCAGATTAGGCGTGAAAATTGGGCAGTGGATGGAGGCTATTTGCGGCAGTTCAGGGCTGGACAGTGGGCGTGAAAGCGTGGCAGTGAAATGAGGCTATTTGCGGCAGTTCAGGGCTGGACAGTGGGCGTGAAAGGTGGCAGTGAAGGGGACTATGTTTCAGCGTGAGGGGGCTCTTGATGTAAAAGGGGCAAGGGGCGTTAGTTTGGTGTGGCTGGCTTATGTGTGTGTGTTAAAGGGAGGCTTGAGGGTTTTATCACGTGTGCATGTGTCATGAAGGAAGAGGCTGATGGCTTGTGAATATGGCTCACGTAAAGGGTGCTAAGGCAGGCGTGAGCTGGGTGAAATGGCGTGGATTTGTTGGCTATTGGTTTATGCAATTAGCGTGGGGCAGCAGCTGAAGACTTTGTGAGCTGGTGTGTGAAGTGTGATTAGCGTGAAGAGGCAGGTGGTAACGTGAATGAGGGTTCTGTGTACGTTTGAGCGCTAGGTTGAAGGTTATTTTTGAGGGCAGTGAATGGAGGCCATGATGTTATTTTCTTTTCGTGTTTGTGTGTGGATTTGCCAGCCAGGGTTTGGTTTGTGTGGAGAAGGGTTATTTTTATAGGCAAGGGAGGAGGTTTACCTTGTTGGAGAAGAAATGATTTGTGTATTAATTGGGGATATCTTTTAATTTAGTATATGATAAGGAAATCTTTTAATTAGGGGAATTGATTTGATTGTTTCTTTTAATTAAGGATATGATTTATTTAAATTGGTAGGTGATTTAATTAAATTAGGAATGTGATTTATTTTAATTTGGAATGTTATTTATGGAATTTAGTTTGAATATTTTAATTTGGGAAATGAATTTTAATTTGTGACATGTGTTTTATTTAATTTAATTGGATTTATTTTTTTGTGACATTTATTTTAAATGTTTTAATTATTTAATTTGTGAGATGTGTTTTAATGGGTTTGGTGTGTTTTAAAACAGAGGTCCCAACGAGCAACCCGAAGCCAAACAACGAGGTTAAATCCAACAAAAATTCAATTTTCCAACTTTACCTTCCAACGTCCGTTTCCCCCGCGAATTTCACAACTAAAGAGGTAGTGTCTCCATACGAGACTCATCATCGGGCTGATATGCAAAAATGCGATGCCTACACATAGTAATAAAGAACATAGCTTTAGCATAAAGGTATATATAATCAGTCTTAGTATAGATACCATCCCCCAGAACTCCTTAGCCAATCAAGAAGAATCACCAGAGAGAGAGCTACCCTAATATAACATCAAAAATATGAGAAACATTAGTGAACAATAAGAGTATTTGAAAGGTTATTTATAAACCATGAAGACCAAAACCCATAGATAGCCATAAATGTGAAGACTCGAAAGAGAAAGCTTATAAGAGCAGAAGGTTTAGTAAGGCGGAAAATTGAAAGGGTCAAATAGTTAGTCGAGATCAGGCGATAAATGTTAAGATAAGGTACATCCTATAAAGTCATTTAAATAGAATAGCTAAAAAACTCGAAGTATACATAGGTTAAAAGAAAGTGAAGGTTGTGGGTAAGAACATGAAGAATTATAGGAATACTTTAATCCTGAAAAATAATAGAAGTTACTAAGAATACTTTAAAGTTAGTTTTGTCATAGCAAGATATATTAAAGGGGTTGTGAAGTCCGTATAGAACGAAGATGAGCAAGAGGACAGAATGCGAATATGACACAATTTTGGGAATGAAAACTCGTGAAGATAGATGAAGATAAAAAGGATGTTGAATATAATTGGAATTTTATAAATAAAGTTCTGTGATACATAAGAGATGGGTTAGTATGATGACACATGCAGAGTAATGAGCAGAGGATCATAGAGTAAGATTAAGGAATTAACTTTTTTTAGGAACTCAAGATATTATGCATTAAGGCCCATGAACTTTGGAGCTGTATGCACAAGTAAGACAAGAGATTTCCAGAGAATTTAGTATTAAAAACTCAAGTAAATGGATAGCCAGAGAGATGGATATCCTTGCAATCGGCCATGATAAGTCTACGAGTTGAGCCCCAAGAAGGATTCGAGGACGAATCCTATTTAAGGGGGAAGAATTTGTAACGACTGGGAAATCTGAATACTGACTCACTGTGAAAAGAGCGTCACATAGTATAAATTATAATTGAAAACATATACCTTCGTGAGATGACTATCGGTAAATTCTTTGAGAATCTGATATTAGACGTTACGATGTTTTACTACGGACAGCTCATGGGATTTGGGCCGTAACTTTCTCATATTCTGATAACTGCTGTTACTATCTATGACATTATATCATCGGAAATTTAGACCGAGACTACAATTTTTGCGTTGAATATTTTCCCAAATTCAGATCAGAAGCAAGTCAAAATGCAGATAACAATTAAGGATGAATAGTAAATTCTGACCTATTTAGAGAATTCCATAACTTTCTCAACAATTCTGATTTTTTTTAAAAAAAGTGTTGTCAATTGGTCAAATTAGTCCTATTATAAATATAAGGACTATTCACCTATTCCAAAAATTTGAAGAGAAAGAGAAGTAGACGTATGAAGAGAATGAGAGAAGAAGAAGAAGAAAGAAGAAAAGAAGAATAAGAATAAGAAGAAAAAGAAAAAGAAAAAGAAAGAAAGAAAGAAAGAAAGAAAGAAAGAAAGAAAGGAGAAGAAAGCAAATTCCAAATTGATCTATTACAAGAGTGAGGGAAACAACTTACAAGCTTGGGAGATTGAAAGAAAAATCAAGCAATTAAAGGTAAATAATCTTGATCTAAACTTTGAGTTAAGAAAGTTTTGTTGATTTATGAGATAAGAGTATTATGAGCATTTTACAATGTATTTAATGTTACATAAGTATGAAAATGGATGGGTTGAGTAGGAAATCAAAAATTGGGGTAATTAGTTAATTAGGGGTTTTAGATTTAAGAAATTTAAAGTTTGATTTGATGATGTTTTATGATGGGTGAATATAGAATTGTTGTATAAGAGTTGAAATATGGAAGAAGGAAAGTGTTTTTGGGTATAAGGGCATAAAGTAGTTGGTTTCAGGCCTGAATTTTGGACTTGCATCTGACGTGAATCACCGTGCGTCATGACGCGTTCTGGGTAACTTGTGAAGACCTGTTTCTGGGTTGCACGTGTCACGACGTGCAAGAAACTCGTGTCGCGATGCGCACAGCAAAATTCAGGGCACGTTTCTGGTTGATTCGCATCGCGATGTGTAATGCCTTGCATCGCGACGCGTAATCAAAATATTACTCTAATCATTTTTAAGCCATCCCAGTTTTACCCGAACATGTTAGAGGTTACCCTAAGAGTCTCGTATCAACCCGTATGTATATATTATGTCATAATATATGTACGATATGCCTCAGAGTGATAGCCTTTATTTGAATAGAAAAATTTAACCTGATTCCGATCTACACATTCTTAATTTATTTTCTAATCGAAATTATCAATGATAGATCATCGCAGGAACCACAAGCTCTTTAACGAAGTGAAAAAGGCTAGCGGAACCCCAAGACAGTGAGTGGACACTTCTCTTTTCAAATTGATTTTTCTTATTGATCTACTTATTTGTTCTTTATGAATTGAAACTTACTTTTCCCGCACATAGGGCGTTAGTCATATTGGATTTCAGTTTCATGTTAAATGTAGTGTTTTTATACAGTTTTGAAAACTATAGCATGACTTTTTATATTTTTCGAGGCATGGGGCAAAAACCCACCTCAGTATGTAACTTGTATGGACATGGAATTGACGGACATCGAACATGTGCACATATAGAGGACTGGGGGGACGGCGATACGTAACGCCCCCAGATCCTAGTTCAGGACTAGGGATGACAGATGCCCCTAGATCATAGTTTCAGAGCTTGGATGGTAGCATAGATCCGCACCCCCAGTTCTAGTTCAGTGGCTTGGGGGACGGCGATACCTAACGCCCCAAGACCACCAGTTTCAGGGACAGAAGTGGCATGATTTGGGGGACGACGATATGTAACGGCCCAAAGTCATGGTTTTGTATCCCTGGCTCTAGTTAGGCGTATGGGGCGACGACGATACGTAATGCCCCCATACATCAAGTTTTTCAGATACGGACCAGTTTTCCTATATCAGATTTTCAGAAAAAGAGTTTCCAGATATCAGAATTCTAGAAAATAGTTTTCAGAGATCAGATTTTAGAAACGGTTTTCAGAAAGCAGATTTCAGAGAGATAAGCTTTATAGAAGAGATTTCAAACAAAGTTTTCAGAAAAAAAGAGTCTTTATATAAAGTTATTTTTGAAATGTGATTCCAGATCCAAATGTTTTTATATCAGTATTTCAGTTTTTTTTCTACCCACTTAGATCGTACGACGATCTAACCCCCACTTTCAGTTTCATTGTTTCGCAGGTATTTTTAGAGGACGAACCCGTGAGGACGGATACTGATGTAGTCATTAGGGT
Source organism: Zanthoxylum bungeanum (assembly GCA_019454045.1). Classification (NCBI taxonomy): domain Eukaryota; kingdom Viridiplantae; phylum Streptophyta; class Magnoliopsida; order Sapindales; family Rutaceae; genus Zanthoxylum; species Zanthoxylum bungeanum. The sequence continues at coordinate 71,405 of SKCR01041478.1, forward strand.
ATGGAGTCCATCGGTTCAAGTCAGAGAATGTTAGAGTCTAGTCAGAGTCAAATGAAAGTCATGTATTAGTTTCTGATTGTGGAATAGTCATTGTATAAACATGTGTTCTTATATATGCAGTTATTGTAGTTGATTTTACATGTTAAGTTGTTAAATTTGGGCTACGGTCCCATTCACAGATATTTAAATAAGAAAATAGTATTAGTGATTATTTATGGTTAAAGAGTTTGAGGCTCAAGGGAATAGTACGGTCTGTTCCCTGCCGATAACATCTCTCGGACTGGGGATGTTAGACATACCTCTGACCCATAGAGGGCGTTCAAGCCGTTACTGGACGTAAAACTAGAGGAAGATGTGAGCTATAATCACAACTACTAGTACATATTGTTTTAAATTATTGCTTTGATTTTCTTTACTTTAAATTACTGTTTTGAATTACTTTACTTTTATCGACAATATCTATACTTTTTTTACTTTCACGATCTATTTTCCTAATAATTGTCATTTTACAGGTATTAGTGCATTTATTACTCACCATTTTCAGGATCTTTAAATTCAGCTCGTCGCTTCTCTCTCTTCGACACATCTAGCTAAGAGAGATAGCACAAATGGAGACAACTTCAAAATGACAAGTCAATAATATTTGTGTGTTTTAAGGAACTAGCTCTGGAACTAAACCAGAATTTATTGAGGCTGCAAAAGAATTGGGTAGAGTTATGGCAAACAGAAATATGCACTTAGTATATGGCGGTGGCAATCTTGGGTTGTGGGGTGTATTTCAAAGGCTGTACAAGAAGGTGGCAATCAGGTTTTGGGGATCATTCCAAAACCCTTAACAGAGGACAACATCATCGGTAAATCAATTGGAGAAGAAAGTATTGTCCCATGTATGTATGAAAGACTCACTAAAATAATCAATCATGCTGAAGCTTTTATTGCTTTACCAGGTGGGCTAGGAACGTTGGAAGAAACATTCACAGTTGCGTCATGGGAAAACTTGAATATTCACCAAAAACCCATTGGGCTGTTTAATGCTAATGAATTTTTAAATTATCTTTTTGTATTTCTTGAAGATGCCAAAAAAATGGGTATATTTCAAAACCATTAAGAGATATCTTCATAACTGCAAGAAAAACTTATGATTTAATTTACAAACTTTTAGCTTATGAACCAAAAATTGACCATATTATTTCCAATTGAACTGGTTCGGTAACGATCCTCGTAAAAAGCGCAGAGTAAACCTGGACCTTAATCTGTAATCTTTAGTCCTAGATGCATTGTCAATTTTGTACTAACCATGTGATATCTTCTAAACTCTACTTCTATTTCCTTTAAACATTGGGGACAATGTCTCATTTTAGTTGGGGGAGGGGATAGTTTATAAAGATAATTTTCATTTTTCGTTGATGTTTTTATTCAAAAAAAAATTTATTTTTACTTTGTTGTTTTTTGTTTGTAAGAATATATATCCATATATATACACATAAACTAAGAACAAATTTTTTTCAAAACCAAGTGGAATTATTGTTCGGAGGTGGCTATGTAGGAGTTTTCGCTCTTGAGATGCATCTCAAACTAATTGGTAACAAGTTCTTTATTGTTCCTTTCTTTTTGAATCATTTAAATTTATGAATTCTTCATAATATTGATTAAAGTTGATATTTTTATGCTCATTTGACAGATACTATCAGCGACATGGTAACATATGTTCATAGGTAGTAAGTGAAAATTTTATAATATTCAGTTCTCCAGTTTGTTGTAGGTAACACCTAAAGGCTGTGAAATTTGTGTCTTTATATATATATATATATATAAACTAATCATGCTTTTATTTAGTAACCGGACATCTTGTCTCAGCAAGAATTGATTGTTTGCGTAAAATGATAGAGTTTTATTTAGTTTAATAAAAAACATAATAAAACTTTTACTCAGTAACCGGACATCTTGCCTCAGCAAGCAGTAATTATTCACGTAAAACGGTAAGCTGTTATAATTAAAAATTTTGAGTTTAAATAAGTTCATTTTCGTAGCCTTTTTAACTCGAGCAATTAAGTCTGTTGGGGTGTCTTAACACTTAATGCCCTAAGGCCAACTGGTCTGGGAGTCACTAGCCCAAAGCTCTTTACAATGGTTAAAAAGAAAGCTTAAAGAAATCAGAAACCTTTTTTTAAATATCTGATATCCGAGCAATTAAGTCTGTATGGGTGTCTTAACACCTAGTGTCCTAAGGCCAACTGGTTTGGGAGTCACTGACCCAAAGATCGATACAAGGATTAAAGATGTATTTGTAAATAAACTTTCATTGCCAATAGATGCGAACTCTAATGTAATCTTAGGAAAAAAATATTACTCTCTTTTCAACAAATACATATGAATATTGTGGGCACAATCAATTGATTAATACCTTATTTTATGAGTGATTGGAAGAATGGTAAAAAAGAACAGAGGAATTTATTTATTCGATCATTTAGAAAGAAAGAAAATAATTGTTAACTTGGATAAGAATTTTTATTTTAGTTTTCGCTTGAATTACTAGGGACTACTAATAAGCTGGCTGAGGGTGTGTGATGAACACTAAAAAGTGTATATCAATTATACGCAAAATCAATCGTTTTACACTTGTAGTTTCACTAATCCCCTTAATTTAGCATGTATGTGAAATAATATTCTAAATAATTTTGTGTATATTTTTATTGTGTATTTTTATTTTTTGGTAGGTAAAATACTGCTCGGAAGCTCGATAGGAAAAACCAGACTTGGAAAATGGCAAAAATGGAATTTCAGCATGCATTGCGACACACAAGGCCTCAGCGTCGTGACGCACCTATAAGGACAACAACACTGCGGGCACCGCCTTTCGCGTCGCAACATGCAGGACTTTAACGTCGCAACGCGCTAATCTTTCTACTCGTGTACACAACTGGCATTAGCGTCGCAACGCGTAAACAAAATTTTGCCTATAAATTGAAGCTTCCAGCAGAAGAAATTTTCGTACTTTCTTTCGATTTCTCTATAGATTTTGGGAGAGAGTGTCTTGTGTGTTTATTTATTTATCTTTTTGTAATGTCTTTTTCTTTCAGTTATTAAATTACGAGTGTTTTTAATTACAAAATGAGTAGCTAATTTCTTTTCGCTGGGGTAAAGTGTGAAGCTTTTGTAGTGAAAAATTAGATCAATCTCGCTTATATTATAAAAAATAAATTGAAATCTAATGATTAAAACTTGATTTAAATCTGGATTAGTTATGGACATATCTTGCTACCGCCTATATGGCTGGTTTATATGACTACCGCCTTTATGGCTGGTTTTTACATGTTTTGGCATAACTAAGTACCTAACTAGATTTGTTATCGATAGAAATGAGCACCACCTATATGATGATTTTATATTTTTTTTTTTTGGCATAATTAATTCCTGAGATAAATTAAATGGTAAAAGGTTAATTTGTGTATTAATAATAAAGCGAGATTTCTAGATTGAAATATTAAAAGTGGATCCCCTAACTCCAGTATTCTATTTTATTATTGCTTCTTAACCTAAAAGTTTCCAACAACTTCAACAAATCAAACCTTTTTTCTTTTCGCTTTACTTATCATTCTATTTTACTAAATCTCTTCCCTGTGGATCGACCCCGGACTTACCGGGTTATTTTATTACTTCGACACTCTTATATTTGGGAGTAAGGAACCACTTTTTGAGCTTGTCAACGAACGTGTCTGAACTTAGAGAGTCCCAATATGAAGTGTACTCTTTGAGCACTTGGGTAGCCGATTAATTTTGATAAAAGATAATATCCGATATTATAATTAACAACTAAGATAATCAAATTTTATTGGATAACATTGATTATTTACTTTGACCTAATTGGATTAATTCAATAATTACACAAAGGCTTCATTGTAAAATCATAATTATCTCTACAATTTGAGGATATTATGGTAACTGTAAGTATGTAATATTATGTGGTTTTGGCTTGATTTAGTTGGATTAAATCAAAATGGCAAACATTTAACTAATCCATTTCTTAATCCATGTCTTGATTTAATTGGATTAAATCAAAGTGGTAGATAATGGAGATTAGTCACACCTAATTATACATATTTAGACAAATTAGATTAAGCCCACATAAAAGTTGATTACAACTTTTATTAATTAAAAATTACTTAAATTTTGCTATAAATAACAAGCTTTATGAAGGTTTTAATTAAGCAAAAATAAAAGCTTGAGAAAGCTAAGTACAAGAAAATTCTTAGATAAATTAGCCTAAGTTAGAGAAGTGTTTAGAGAAGTCTGTGAGGTCTCTACAGCATTTCATCTAGGAGAAATCAAGATTGGATCTTGGATTGAAGCTTGCTAACATTGGAATCAAGATTGGATCTTGGAGTGAAGTTTGCAAACCATGGAGGTTCTCATAGCATTTCAACAAAGAGAATAAGATTGGATCTTTGCATCAAGCTTGCTAGGTAAGTTTGAACTTCTCTTAAGTTATGTTCTTTTATGTATTGGATGCATGATCACATAACTTAAAGTTGAAATATGGCTAATAAATTGTGTTATGATGCTTTGGAAGTATAAACACAATATGCTTGTTATTAGATCAATATATTTATGTTAGACATAAATATAAAATTAGAGTTTGGAACTCTAGATTAAAACTTAGAGTTATGGCTATCATTCTAGAATCACTTGACCACCTTTGGGTGACCTAGAGTTGTTCACGAGACATTTATTATTGGGATTCTAATTTGGTTTGTGTATTGAATTCAAAATTTACGCATGTGCGTATTTAGAATAAATTTATGTTTTTGTAAAAATATTTGATATTTTGAAAAACTTGAATTTTATTCTATAACATGTGTTGATATTGGTTTTGATGTTAAAATTAATTTTGGGTGTTTTTGAAGTGTTTAGGGAGAGTTGGAAGCAGTTAGGGTAATATACCATAATTCCTTCAACTTTCTAGAAAGAGAGCCGAAGGAAAGGCAATTTAAGAAAGAAAACAAAAAAAGACTGATTGCTTGCACTGTACGCGCGCGCATTGAATTTTATTTTTGCTCGTTCTTAAGCTTTCAGACTTCGATTCAACCCCATATATTTCCTATAAACTCATAATGGAATATAGTATTTCATTAAATTATGTAAAATTACACCCATACTTGATATCCACGGGTTAGACCCATTTCCGCTGCGCAAGGCACCGATCCGACCCTAGGGGTTCCACAATTGCCCAACATAATGGTATCAGTAGCAAGGCTTAACCACGCAACACATATTGCATGTTAGACATGTTTTTGAATCCATGCCATAGTAATTTTAATTTAATTATGCATAAGTCATATTGGATATGTATTTCATGTTTTAAATTAAAATTTTGACATAATTAAATTAATGACGTGATTGTCATAAATTTCCTGTGATTATGTGATTACTTTATTTAAGTAATAGTATTAGTAATGTTGGAGCATTATTGTATGGTCCGTCTTGTCAATGCGGAGATGAATGAGTTCTTACTACTTGTATCCAATACCTTCATTATTGTGAGGCTATAAGTGCTCGGAACTTAGGTCTCTCCGGTAAAATATTAGATGTAGCATGATGAGTTAACGCAGTCACCCAATACTGTCATTATTATGAGGGTGTACATACGAATGTCATTAGTGAACATTGACAAGTATACACCTGGAATACGTCTTAATCCAATACCGTCATTATTGTGAGGATAAGAAACAAGTCACGACCAAACTAGGAATCACATGAATGTGATTGACCTTGGAGGTCTACCTAATGAGTTTATAAAGGCCAAGACTGTCGATAGTGTGAGGCTGGAGTAAATTTCATGGGATCCACTTCCCTTTATGGAATTTCAGTAGTCAAATTCCTATTTTTCCGTTAAGGGAGATTACTGAATTATGTAAAATAGTGGGAGGACACTAATAGATTTAAAATTCCATAATCAATTAGTTTTATTATTTTGAAATGAAAAATGTTCTACTACTGTTTAAAATGTTGTATTGTAGATGGCTACAGCTAATCCATTGATGAAACTTTTGGATACTAATAAACTAAAAGGAGCCGAGAACTATTTCGAATGGGAAATGAACATTCTCTTTGTCTTGGAGTTTGAAAAGTTGACTTATGTCACTGTTAATCTAGTGCCTATTGAAATTGATCTTGACTCCACTCTAAAAGAGTGAGAAATTTTTAATAGATGGAATGATGATAACCTGAAGGTGCAATCCTACATCTTGGGATCGATGGTTCCAGATTTACTAAGACAGTACATAGAGGTACCAGATTCTTGGAGCATTATGCGAACACTCAAGGAGTTGTTCGAAGCAAATAAAGAGATCGAAATTTATCGGAGGTCTAAGGAATTATTTTGTGCTGAACTCAAGGATGGAGGAGTAGTAAGTATTCATGTTTTGAACATAATCAATTAGATCTGATATCTCGAACGACAGGATATTGTGATTGATGAACGGCTAGGTCGTAATTTGATTATGTCTTCTTTGCCTGGATATTATGCTGGTTTTGTATTAAACTTCCATATGCATTCGATGCAAGCCAGCTATGAGGCGGAGCATGATATGAGAAAAGACAACCCAACTTTGTACCTCCATGGTGGAGCTGGCTATTCGAAGACTTCTGGGAAGTCAAAGAAAATCAAAATGGGGAAGAATAAGATATCAAAAAAGAACTCCAAGAAGCGCAAAGGCGCAAAACCGCAGATAGCCCATGATCAATGTCTATATTATAAGAAGTTTGGACACTGGAAGAATGACTGTCCAAAGCTGAAAGGAGTACGCTTAGTATTTTTTCAATTATTGACATCTCATTAGCCTTAAATGCAAATAATGGATGGGTGTTAGACACTAGAAGTCCTACTCATATTTGCAACTCCCTGCAGCAAATGAGGGTAAAAAGAAGGCCGAATCAATGGGAGATCCAACTTAGAGTTGGCAATGGCGAGACATTGGAAGTTAAAGTCATAGGAACAGTTGTTTTAGATCTTCCCAATGGTTTTAAATTAAATTTACAAGACTGTTATTATGTACCCTCACTTATCAGACAAATAATATTACTGCCAATATTAGATAAAGAGGGATATAAAATAAACATTAAGGATGAAACTTTATGTTTATATGATAAAAATAATTTATTGAAATGTTAATGTTATTTATCAAACTGTCACTATGTTTTGGAAAAATATAGAGATGTCTTTAATGTAGAGGAAAATACAACTAGGAAATCTGAATGAAATAATACTTAATTATGGCATATGAGATTGGGCCATATAGGCGTTAGACGTCTATCCAAGTTGGTAAATGATGGTTTTATGAAAAATCTTACCTTAGATCCTTATCCGATTTATGAGTCATGTATCTAAGGAAAGATGATAAAGGCCTCATTTCTAGGTGTTGGATACCGTGCTCGAGATTTATTAGAACTAATACACAGTGATGTGTGTGGTCTATTAAATCATGCCGCTCATGATGGTTCAACATACTTCGTGACTTTCACGGATGATAAGTCTAGATATGGATATGCTTATCTGATAAAATATAAGTCTGAAATATTTGACAAGTTTAAAATATTCTGAAACGAAGTAGAAAAACAAACCAGTAAATTCATCAAGTGTCTTAGATCAGATTAAGGCGGTGAATACATGAGTGAAGAATTCAGAAATTATTTAAAGGAGAATGGAATTCTTGTCCTATATAGCCCACCAGGAACACCTCAACACATTGGTATGTCTGAGCGTAGAAATCGTACTTTATTGGATATGGTGCGAATAATGATGAGTTATACAGATCTTCCTTATTACCTTTGGGGTTACGCTTTACTTACTGCTTCCTACATACTTAATAGAGTTCCATCAAAAGCTATTTATACGACCCTCTATCAGATATGGTTCGGTAGAAATCGAACTCTTAGGCATTTAAAGATTTGGGGTTGTCCTGCATATATTAGAATCGCGCAACGGGATAAACTAGCACCCAGAGGGTATAAATATATGTTCGTTGGATATCCTGAAAATTCTTTGAGATTTCAATTCTATGATTCTGAGCAACGAAATATATTTGTTGTTCGCTTTGCCACTTTTCTTGAAAAGGATTTTTTGAGAAATAGTTGGGGTTGTAGAAAGATTGAACTTGATGAGTTTGATCCCAACAATAAGGAAACTGAGATGGAACCAGAGATCCAATTAGGTGAAGGATCTACAACACAGGTTCTATGTAAGTCGAATAAAATATCAAGGCCTCCTGAAAGACTGTTTTTAATATCTGATATGAGCCTTGATGTTCTCCACTTGGAGGAAATAAATCTGACTACATATAAAGAATCAATATTGGATATCGGTTCGGGAAAATGGAAAGAAGCCATGAAATCCGAAACGGATTCAATACATGACAATCAAGTGTGAGACTTAGTTGAACTTCCTGAAGGAGTTAACCATATTGGTTGTAAATGTGTTTACAAAAGGAAGCGAGGGCCCGATGGAAAGGTGGAAACCTTTAGGGCCCGATTTACTATGATGAAACTTTTTCACCAGTAGCCATGCTAAAATCCATTAGGATTCTTTTAGCCATTGCTGAATATCATGATTATGAGATATGTCAGATGGATGTGAAAATCGCTTTCCTAAATGAATTCCTTGATGAGGATATCTATATGGAGCAACCAGAGGGTTTCGTATCCAGTGAGACTTCAAACTTCGATTGTAAGCTTCATAAGTCTATTTATGGACTTAAACAGGCATCTCGAAGCTAGAATCGTCATTTCGATGAGATAATTAGATTATCTGGATTCATCAAGAACGAGGAAGAACCATTTGTTTATAAGAACATGAGTGAGAGTATGATTGTTTTCCTAGTATTGTATGTAGATGATAGCCTTATCCTAGGAAATGATATATGATTGATGCAAAGTGTGAAAGCCTACCTTTGCAAGAACTTCTCCATGAAAGATATGGGTGAAGCTTCCTATATACTAGGTATAAGGCTCTACCGGGATAGAGTTAGGAAGCTTATAGGGTTGTCCCAATCGATATACATAGATAAGATGTTAGAAAGGTATGGTTTTACCAACTGCAAGACAACAAATGTACATTTCCGATACGACATATATCTTTCAAAGAAAATGGCACGTCAGACTGAGGAAGAGAGAGTTATGATGTCTAACTTGCTATATGCTTCTTATATTGGAAGAATAATGTATGATATGCTATGTATTAGACCTGACATCAGTTTTGGTGTCAGTGTGACCAGCCGATATCAATCTGATCCAGGTAATGATCATTGGAAAGTCGTGAAACATATCCTGAAATATCTTAAGGGTACTAAGGATAAGTTTCTGATATATGGAGAAGATGAGCTACAAGTTAAAGGTTATACTGACTCTGACTTCTAGGGAGATCCATATGATAGAAAAACTACATCAGAATACATATTTACCCTTATCGGTGGTGCGATTAGTTGGCGATGTTCATAACAAGGCTCAACAGCTGATTCCACCACTGAAGCGAAATTTATAGCTGCTAAAGAAGCTGTTTGGATTAGAAATTTTATCACAGAACTTGGCGTTATGCTGATTATGGATTCGATCTCATTGCATTGTGATAATAATGGATCAATTGCGCACGCTAAAAAGTCGAGAGCGCATTCCAAGTATAAACACGTGGAAAGGAATTACAGCTTAATTAGAGAGATAATTAAACGAAAAGACATAGTGGTCTTGAATGTTCAAGGACTATACAACATAGCAGACCCACTTACAATGGACTTACCTCCTAAGTTATTCGATAAACATGAGGAGGAGATGGGACTGCGGTACCATCCAGATTGGTACTAAGCAAGTGAGAGTTTGTTGGAGTTTGTGCTTGGAGTTAAGGGTGGCAGAAAAGCCCAGGCCCGGTCTGGACCGGCCCGCCCGGGCTTTGGCCCGACTCGAGGTAAAACAACTCGGGCCGAGCCCTTTGATCAAAGCCCGGCTCGGGCTCGGGACCGAGCCGGGCTTTGCAATTTTGGCCTGAGCCAAAACCAAAAAAAATATATATATATATATATATATATTTTTTTTTAATAAGTTTGTGGCATTTTTATTTGTTTGTAGCATTTAAATTGTGAATTGTCTTTGCATATAGCGTGAATGTATTTTGTATTTGTATGTTTTTAATTTTGATGATGTATTTGTATAATATAAATTGTATTTGAAAATTTTTTTTTTTTTTTGAAAAAATTCGGGCCGGATTTGGTCCGGGCCCGGCAGACGCCTGGGCCCGCCTTTTCCCGGGCCCGAGCCAAATTTTTTTTGGTCGACCTCGGGCTGGGCTTTTCAAAGCTCGAGCCCGACCCGGCCCGTTGACACCCTTACTTGGAGTGCCAATCCGAATTGTACATTTTATTATTTATTAACTACATTTTCATTTCACACTTTATTAATGGTATTGTCATTATGCATTTTAGATTGATGTATAGATATGCTAAGAATGGCATCGACCTTATAATAGTCTTGTAGTAATACTAGACACTAGGTAGTCCGACATTGTTATAAGTATTACTATTATAAATTATTCTTAAAGTATATATATTTCTAGTCATTTGTTTTGGAATACGGTCGAAATCTTATAACCTGAAAGACTAGCACATGTCGTATATTGGAATTGGAGTTCCAATGGTTTAACCCAATGTACTATGAGTTTTGGAAACTCGTATAGATATGCGGGTATTCATTGAAGCGAATACTTAATGACTCATAGGTGATTCCTAATAGTTGTAAGTACACACCAACATCAATAGGAATCTCCTCGAGTTGAGTAGCATATGTAATCCTTCGATTACTGGATATCATTGATTTTGTGTGAGATCCTCCACACTTTGATGCCATGTATGACAAAAACTTTTCATGATCTGGCCTCTAGATGTTTGTTGGGTGTGGACTGATGCACTCAGTAATCAAGTGCGAAGCAAGATAGAATTTGTCGGCCCGTATGTGTACCATAAGGGTTTAGGTATCCATATGAGTAAAGTCATGATTCTTAAAGCTTGGCCAAAGTCGATCACCTAGGGTGGATCGTATCAATTATGAAGAATCATGGAAACGTGTCGACATGAGATGTGTGCCTCAGAAAATTGACGGTGTATTTTATGTTTCCTAAGAACTGCTCGGATAGCCAATGATGGTGGATTATTAAACATATGTGATGACCTCGACTTGCATAGTTGAGAAAGGTCGTTCATGTTCTTCCCGAATTCGGAGGTGACCGAATGCGTGCATATTATCTAAGCTTATATGACGAACATGTCTGAACTTAGAGAATTCCAATATGAAGTGTACTCGTTGAGCACTTGGGTAGCCGATTAATTTTGATAAAAGATAATATTCGATATTATAATTATCAACTAAGATAATCAAGTGTTATTGGATAACATTAATTATTTACGTTGACCTAATTGGATTAATAGATTAATTTAATAATTATATAAGGGCTTAATTGTAAAATCATAATTATCTCTAAAATTAAGGATATTACGGTAATTGTAAGTATATAATAATAGGTGTTTTTGGCTTGATTTAATTGGATTAAATCAAAGCGGAAAATATTTAACTAATCCGTTCCTAATCCTTGTCTTGATTTATTGGATTAAATCAAATTGGTAGACAATGGAGATTAGTCACACCTAATTATACATATTTAGAAAATTAGATTAAGCCCACATAAAAGTTCATTACAACTTTTATAATTAAAAATTGCCTAAGTTTTGCTATAAATAGCAAGCTTTAGGAAGGTTTTAATTAAGCAAAATAAGTGCTTGAGAAAGCTAAGTACAAGCAAATTCTTAGAGAAATTAGCCTAAGTTAGAGAAGTATTTAGAGAAGCTTGTGAGATATCTACAACATTTCATCTAGGAGAAATTAAGATTGGATCTTAGATTGAAGCTTGCTAACATTGGAATCAAGATTGGATCTTGGAGTGAAGCTTGCAATACCATTTAAACAAAGAGAAAAAAAGACGGATTTTTGCATCAAGCTTGCTAGGTAAGTTTGAACTTCTCTTAAGTTAGGTTCTTTTATGCATTGGATGCATGATCACATAAATTAATGTTGAAATAAGGCTAATAAATTATGTTAGGATGCTTTGGAAATATAAACATAATATGTTTGTTATTAGGTCAAGACTGAGATAACACTAGGTTAAGGAGATGACACAAATAAAAAAAAAAGTGAGAAAAAAGAAAAATAAAGAAAAAATAGAAAAGTAAGAAAAGAAAAGAGAGAGAAAAATGGTGAATCCTAAAAAATCTTCTATGTTGGTTGAACTGCTTAGTAACTAGAAATATCGTGAACCCCACGAATACTTTTACCTCAACGAGAACTCAAATATCGAGTATGTAAAGTAAACTTGAGTTGTTAAAATTGTTGAGTAACCAGAGGCTCGCATCACAAATGTCACTTTTTACGTCAAAAGGTAATTGACGACTTAATGAAGTTAGGGATGAACCCTACATAAGATAAAATATGAGAAATTCTGAAATCCCATTGATCTCTAACTAGGTGTTAGATTACCTTGACCAAGGATAAAAATGAAAAATGAACTAAAGTACTAGTACCAGTAACACTTAGCGCCAACATAAACTGATACATATTGCGTGCAATTCTTTGTAAAAGAATCACAAATACACTTGAAAAGGCCTTCGAAAGGTGAAACCCTTGTTAGAGCTAAATTTTGAATTAGGACAATGCTCAAGCTTTGAAAGAGATGGAGTTTCGAGAAAATTTTTGACAACATGCGAGGAGTCATTTCATGAAAAAATTTGGAAAACATGATCGATGATTTGGAAATCTCGAGGGACAGCCTGAGCAAAAGGTGGGATAAAATCTGAAAATACCTCTACAAAAGAACATCTCTGTTGGTTTTTATTAAGGTCCCAAGATCAAACAAGCAATGAAATTAATGTGTAAATACATCGACGAAGGTAGCGGAATACTCACATCGATCGGTTGAGTCGATTTGAGACGAATCAAGCCACTAAAACTCACTGCCAAGGACGCCCACTGCTGTGCAGTCCACTGTCCATATTTTCAGTTTTTGAGCTGAGAAAACGGAGCTCCGAGCTTCGTCCGACGGATCCCGGCTCATGGGCGAACCTCCCTACCACCTTCGCAAGACTCGTAGTGTGCTAGCACTTGCGATTTTCATACATGAAACCCAACTCTCTTGCTTCCCATGTGTCACGCCATTTTGCTTCAAAAACAGTCTATTTCCTTCTGTTTTGGCGTGAGAGAAGAAGAGAGCAAAATGTGAGAGAAAGAAAATTGTGTTAAGTTGATTTGATTGGCATTTCAAGTGTATCTTATACACTTTAGTGAATTTCAATTGAATTTCACTTGAATTTACCTTTAATTGAATTTCAAAAGTCAAAAAAAAGTAAAACAAAAAGGTAAACACTATGCACATCAATTACACATCTTGTCCATCACTATTCATATCACCTTTATTAAAGTGACATGTTGTCAAGTCACATCACTCAAAGTGACAAGTGATTTGACGCTTGATGCGACTGATTGATTTGACGCTTGATGCGACTTGCGATGTCGCACTCGAATTCGAAATACGAATGCGCTCGCAATCACACTCGGGCTCGGGTTCGCTAATTCCAAATTAACGATTTTTCCGTCGCGTCGTAATTAAATGATTACGCCTAGCGAATTCACTATTCACGTCGCTAACGAATTAATTCTAAATTAATTCGTTCGCCCGAATTAAAATCTAATTTTAATTCGCGTCGAAATCTAATTTATTTAATATATCGAATATATTAATTTATCGATTAATTCCAAATTAATCGTTATCTCTCTCTAGACGATATTTTTACCTAGATAAAATATCTCCGTAATTAATCCTAGATTAATTTTCCCTCTCTTCTATATAATCCCAGATTATTCAAGAGTGCAAGTTGTGCGTCATCGGTGGATTATCGGGAAGCGACCCATGAGATCCCCGGATAAATTGTAAGTAAATACGGTCGTCGGAGTATCCGAATCACGTACGTACCAAGTACTACGTTTACCGATTTACGAGACAAGGTCGACTCCTAGCAAAGCACCAAGTCTACCCATTTTCCGGACATATCCTTTGAAGAATATTAAGATCTATATCAAGCGTAGTATACAATTGTATTGTATTGCGTATATCGATCCAGTATCGGACGATCACATGTTAGGCCTGGGGCTGGAAATGTGTCTGCCCCGTACGAAACATATATCGGACATCAAGCAACTAGTCTCTTTGAATCGGGCAATACTGACCTAGTCATATTGTCCCGACGGTTGCAACCTTTTATAGAGCACTAGTTCTGTATCCTGCGTGATCATCAACTCCATATGTCTGAAGTGACACTTCCATCTTGACATCACACCCAGTGCACTACGATTCCTGATAAACCCAGAAGAGGTGAACACAGAACCAGTTTAGGTCCCCCAACCACCAAAACCAAAGTTTACCGATTGTCGCAAGTACTAGCGATGCAAGTCTCAGGTTAAGACCATATACACCTACCCTGATGCGGCCTCCCATAGACACGCAGACATACTACCAATGGGATTCCGCGGGGTCTATCCAGAGCGAAGCTGTTTCCCGTACCATCGGTGAAACACGACCTCCTATCGCACTTGCATAAGTATCCAATACTTATATATATGAGAACTATGTCGTTGTGCCCTTACAACGCACACAAGTGCAATACTAGCCTATTCCGCATTATCGATGTCCAGTCTCGATAATACTACGGCTAGGGATATTTAATGATTAATCCTTCGTGGACTGATACTGTCTCATATCATCTCAATCCAGGAACTAATCATAGGGACCTCTCTTCATTTATATATCTATGGTGATCTAATCACAAATGATGAGAGTGCAATTTCCTTATTACATAGTTAATTTGCTACAACAACACAATGATCTGTGCAAATAGTGACGCTATGGGTCATATTATCCAACAATCTCCCACTTGGCACATAGCGAGTCACTCAAGTGTCCAACACCCGAACTATGTATGGTTCGCTCAAATTGCTGAGAAAAGGTTTTCGTCAAGGATTTGTTGATTATCGTTTGACGCGATTTATACGATCATCACATCGCCACGATGTATGATCCGAACGAATCAGATGATATAGAAGTATATATCTGGATCGTCGATGAGACCTTTAATTCCTTAGCATGTGCTGACGCCTAGCTCAGCTGCTAACAGAACTATATCTAATCTAATTAGATTTATTTCAATCCAAAAGACTTCTATTGCTGCCTCAGCTGCAGCAATAATCCGCATTTGTTGTTTATTCGGCAACAGTTATCTTGCTTGGAAGATTTCCAGCTCACTGTCCCGTTATTCAAACTTTATAGTACCGTAGTATTTAATTGTTTGGAAGCTTGCTGTAGTGATCCCAGTCACTTCAAGTTCTCCTTCTCCATAGTTTAAGACAGCATCTTTAGTTCTCAGAGATACTGACAGATGTTCTTAACTTCAATCCAGTGACTATCACTTGGATTGAACCGATTGTGATTCCATATGCTCTAAGCGTATGAGACACCAATACAAGTACATTTTAAATGTACAATTTCCCAGAGAGTGTTAACAACTCCAAATCTATCCCAGTAGATCTTTATTCCTTGAATAAAGGTTGTTACTCCCCAGAATTCTATGGAGAATTTCTATGAAAGAATATCTATGAAAGCCAAGCTTTCACCAATTGCTTTATGGGAATTTAACTGTCAGTGCGCTCCCACTAACCTCCTTATATACACAAGAATTATTTTGTTTTGAGTCAAATCATAAACCATTATGATTATTTCAAAACGACAGTTCCAAGAACTTTATGCTTGCTTCAATCCAAACATGGATGAATAATCCGCAAACCTTGTTTGTCGGTTATACAAAATCGTCAGAATGTTATAAACATTCTCCAAAAGGTTTCCTTTTCAGGAAAGCGATTTTGATTTGTAACTGACATATTTCATAAATGAAATATACAGTTATCAACAAGCATCTTCAAAATGGATTTACCATGGCAACAGGTAAAAGGTTGAACCGTTATTAACACAATGTTGATAACGATACCTTTCCGTCAAAAGCCTGCTTTGTACGTTGGTATGTTGCCATCCATGTATGTCTTCCTTGAAGACTTTAATGTACCAATAGGCACAATGCCTTGTGGTACAACAACTAGTATCCAAAATAGTTGTTATACATGGAATCCATTTCGGACTCATGGCACTTTGCCATAATAGGGAGTCGATACATCGTATCACTTCCTCAAAACGTAGTCGGATGGTACACCTCCATAAGATTGACATCTTTATGAGGTTAGATCAGAAACCCATACCCTAGGTTGTTTTCTGACTCTATCCGATCTACGAAGTTCTTGTGTATTTGAAGATTAATGGTAGATTCATCATTGATGAACTGTTTGTGTTCCATTACGGACTTCGTGCCTTGAACAGTATTACTCCGATTTTCATCGAGTATCACTATCCTCCCACTGACCACTGCATATCGGTATTCCTCTCAGGAAAAACCGCATGGTGAGAAACAATCACATTGTTCTCATGTGAGATTTACAAGTACTATACTTAAGGTTTCCCTTAGGAAAACCTATATTGGCACTTATCCAATTTGGGTCTTTTAGTTTGGTATCATCCAAACGTTATGCCTGGCATACCCAAATTATCAGGAATGAGAAACCCCGTTTCTTCCTGTTCATATCCTATATGACATCTGTCAAACAGATTTCATGGAACCTTATTCTAAATAAGTTTTGCACTGTTAATACATATCCTATTGAAGGAAACAATAGGCTCAAGCGACTCGTGATAAACCTTATCGGTCCAACAAAATTCGGTTTAGTTTGGACACACCGTCTAACTGACGTGTCTCGGGAGGAGTCCTCATATGAAAGAATACCGTACTCTTTCATGTAAATATGAAACTTACTGCTTAAGTATTTTCCAATACGGTCTTACCGTGGCGGCATAATACTATAGCCGATCTGTTTGTCTACTTCGTGTCGAAACTCTAAAGTTTCCGATTTGTATTCTTCAAAAGAAACACAAAACCATAACGTGATGCTACATCTGTTAAGGTCACGAAATATTCATGTTCACATCTAGCCTAGCTAGATATGGGCCCACTAACTTCACCATGAATAGGGCTAACAGATCGGTGGCCCTTTACTATTACCAAGTAAATAGTATTTTAGGTACTTACCTAATAAACTAGATTCGTAGACCTTATTTGAATAGTCAAATCAGTCCTAGTACCCACTCTTCAAAAGTGTGGATATACGAGTCTTCTTTAATTGTGTCCTAGACAACAATGCCACAAATAAGTCTCTATTGATCAAATCAATTTGAGCTATTTATTTGTCATTTATATGTTTGAGATTTTTCTTTATATTCAAAATATAAATTCTGTTATTTACATCTAATGTATTTTATCTCAGTATCATCTTTATATAATAAAACACTTAGTGTTCTATAATATAAAGGTTTTATCCGCAATGGATTAAACACTGATATAGAGATAATGTCTCTAGTCAAACTAGTTACATCATAACAGTTCCTAATTTAAGTACATACCCGAGGGTAGTTCCTAAATTTAGGTATCTACGGTCGAAACAGCGACTTTCGTCCCGTTTCCGATTTGCAGAGAAATCTCGGTTTGAAGTCAGTATCCAACTCATAGCGGATTCTGAACATCAATACATATATTTTATGTACCACACTAAGTTTAAAATCCAATTTCAATACTAGTAGTGAACATAACTTTGACAAATATTTTTAAAGTTAGAGCCTCGCCCTTTCTTTAATTCCTTCGTGTCTTCCATATCCAAATGGTAGTCACTTTGGGATATGTCAATTATCCTTTTCAATATTTCACAAACCTTTGGCCAAGCCTTGGGTTTCGGAATATCGAAACGATGTGCACCTTGTGCTACATGCCCAATTGCAAACTTTGATACTTTTAAATCTAATGATAGATTTATTATAAGTATATATTTAAGCATTAAAAACAAGTCATCACACATAATCTTCCAAAGATTTTATGCTCTACTATTTGCTTAATTATGGGCTTAGTCATAATAAGTTATTTTATCAAATAAATTAACCTATTATTAATTCCCAATTGAAAATTAAATCATTTAAAACATTAATCCCAAGGATTATATATTTTAAATATTCAACCTTTCAATTCTTTCTTGATTTAATAGTCCAACTATTTAATCAATTTTAATAAGGTACTATTTATTATAATGATTACAATAATCCAATTATTTAATCAACTATAATTTAATATTGATTACTATAATCCAATTATAAAATCAACTATCATTTTAATTCAATTATATTGATTACTATAATCCAATTATAAAATCAACTATATATTGAATAAGTTTGTATATAGTCCAACTATATATATATTTTTAAAACAACATAAAATATTAGTCCAACTAATACTTTTGATTAATACGACGAGTAAAATATAATGAGCGTGTTTAGCGAGTAATTGAACGATTGTTGCAAATTCAATACTTACCTCCCACTATTTTTCGTCGAGCCTCTAACCCTCTGTCGAGTACTCGGGAAACCGTGTTTCCTAGTGGGCTAGGATCCTATTAAATAACATACAACCTTGACTTTGGCCAACAAGCTGTATGCTATTTAACTAGGTAGATCTCACAGATCAATTGGATCCAATCCAATTCCTAGATCCGGTTAGGTGGACATCCAAGTCCTAAACATATTATTTACGCCAATGTATCTAATACATTTTCCTGACCATATCCTCCGAATCATCTAGGCCTTGGCTTTGGCACAACAAACCTAATGACTCCAGTTAAGCGGGACCCATTGACAAGGAAAGTTTCGTAATCAATGTCGTTGGACAAGAAGTGATCTTGACTTTGGCCAACAAATCACAACTTGGACAAGACACCGATGTGGAACAAAACTCTCATGATTCAAATACATCCAATTGACAAGGTCTTGACTTTGGCCAACAAACCAATGCCAATCGGATCTTGAACAAGAATCATTCAATGGAAGGATAATCGCTTAATATAGAACGAGGGTTTTTCGCGTGCAAATTGGCTACCAATTTAATTATCTTTGTTAAGGTCTCATCATCATACACCCTTAAAAGCATTCTAAATAAATAATAAAAAAAAGGAGTATGAAAATAATAATATGATATGCGGATGGATACTTACACATTGATCCTAGATCAAATCTTCCCTTCTCTCAGCTCACACGCTCTAGTATTACTACATACTTACACTACACTTCTAAAGATAAAGAATACTAGGGATACATAGGGGAGAATAGAAGAGAATAGAGTGAGAAGGCTGATAAGGTCCAGGTCCAATTTTAATAACAATTTTTACAATTTCCAACAATTTCTAAATTGCCCACCCATCTAATATCCATCCGATACATTATTCATTCAACACAACCACGTATTCACACACATAAGCATGCTATCAATCAATCTAATCAAATTAATTAATCTGATAATTAAGTGATCATCCAATGTTCAAACAACGATTTGATTTTGTTCGAGTCAAACTCGTTTTTGCGAATAAGTACTTAAAGTACGAATTCATGAATTAAATTAAACTACATCATTAAATTAAATTTAACATGCATTTAATACTAATTCACTATTCAATTCCAAATTAAATATTGCACTTTATTTAATAAACCTTTTACGATTTAAATTCCAAATTTAATCGCGTCGGGTCTCAAAGACCGATTAACGTCCAACGTCAATTCAATTAAAGTCCAATGGGCTTTTAATTGATTTCTTAAGGCGTAGACTTTTGGTCAACTCGGGTCAAACCGATAACCAAAGTCCAATCCGGGATTTACCCCATAAGCCCATAAATCAATCTTGGCCCATTAGGCCCAATGAACTTTAAAGGTTCATTAGTCGCATTTGGGCTTTATGGTTAGGTTTTGGGCCCAATTGGATCCAATCCATTTGGCCTAAATCCAACTTGATAGAATCAAGCCCAATAGGCCCAAATACAACATTAGAAAGCACAATTTCAAAAAGGCCCAAATAATTAAATACATAATCCAATTCGCAATTTAATTACCTAAAGTGCGTTACATGATTAAACGACTAAATCAATTTTCTAAAACACTAAATTAGTCCAATTAATCATACTTAATTCATTATCATATGTCCAAACACAAAATGAAAAATCAAACCCATTACATGCTTCATGCTCTCGGCCAAAAGAGGATTTTGTGTCCGATTCGGTTTCGATCCAATCGAACCTACAATCGACATCAAATCACCATCCAATTTGATTTCATACACATCCAATATCACAAAATCAAAAATTACCAAGACATTAGGGCACTAACACCAATCGGCCAAGGTAAGGTTTGGGGATTTTTGTCCAATTCGAAATCTAATCCAATTCGATTCAAATTAACGTCAACCTAATCGATTCTAACTCATCAAATGAATTAAAATCAAAAAATCCAAGATCCCAAAAATACATATACATTCGGCCATGATGTCCATTTTGGGGAAAATAATTCCAAATCATTTTTCGTCAAATTAGTCCAACCAAAATGAAATTAAACATGTTATAAGCATACTAAACAATCAATTTATTCAAATCATGCTCAACAAACATTTACCCAAATTTTAAGCCCTACCAATTTCATGCTTGAACCTAAGCTCTGATACCATTGTTGGTTTTTATTAAGGTCCCAAGATCAAACAAGCAATGAATTAATGTGTAAATACATCGACGAAGTAGCGGAATACTCACATCGATCGGTTGAGTCGATTTGGAGACGAATCAAGCCACTAAACTCACTGCCAAGGACGCCCACTGCTGTGCAGTCCACTGTCCATATTTTCAGTTTTTGAGCTGAGAAAACGGAGCTCCGAGCTTCGTCCGACGGATCCCGGCTCATGGGCGAACCTCCCTACCACCTTCGCAAGACTCATAGTGTGCTAGCACTTGCGATTTTCACCATGAAAACCCAACTCTTGCTTCCCATGTGTCACGCCATTTTGCTTCCAAAAACAGTCTATTTTCCTTCTTTTGTTTTGGCGTGAGAGAGAGAGAGCAAAATGTGAGAGAAAGAAAATTGTGTTAAGTTGATTTGATTTGCATTTCAAGTGTATCTATACACTTTAGTGAATTTCAATTGAATTTCACTTGAATTTACCTTAATTTGAATTTCAAAAGTCAAAAGAAAAAGGTAAACACTATGCACATCAATTACACATCTTGTCCATCACTATCATATCACCTTTATTAAAGTGACATGTTGTCAAGTCACATCACTCAAAGTGACAAGTGATTTGACGCTTGATGCGACTGATTGATTTGACGCTTGATGCGACTTGCGATGTCGCACTCGAATTCGAAATACGAATGCGCTCGCAATCACACTCGGGCTCGGGTTCGCTAATTCCAAATTAACGATTTTTCCGTCGCGTCGTAATTAAATGATTACGCCTAGCGAATTCACTATTCACGTCGCTAACGAATTAATTCTAAATTAATTCGTTCGCCCGAATTAAAATCTAATTTTAATTCCGCGTCGAAATCTAATTTTATTTAATATATCGAATATATTAATTTATCGATTAATTCCAAATTAATCGTTATCTCTCTCTAGACGATATTTTCCTTAGATAAAATATCTCCGTAATTAATCCTAGATTAATTTCCCTCTCTTCTATATAATCCCAGATATTCAAGAGTGCAAGTTGTGCGTCATCGGGGATTATCGGGAAGCGACCCATGAGATCCCCGGATAAATTGTAAGTAAATACGGTCGTCGGAATATCCGAATCACGTACGTACCAAGTACTACGTTTTACCGATTTACGAGACAAGGTCGACTCCTAGCAAAGCACCAAGTCTACCCAATTTTCCGGACATATCCTTTGAAGAATATTAAGATCTATATCAAGCGTAGTATACAATTGTATTGTATTGCGTATATCGATCCAGTATCGGACGATCACATGTTAGGCCTGGGGCTGGAAATGTGTGCCCCGTACGAAACATATATCGGACATCAAGCAACTAGTCTCTTGAATCGGGCAATACTGACCTAGTCATATTGTCCCGACGGTTGCAACCTTTTATAGAGCACTAGTTCTGTATCCTGCGTGATCATCAACTCCATATGTCTGAAGTGACACTTCCATCTTGACATCACACCCAGTGCACTACGATTCCTGATAAACCCAGAAGAGGTGAACACAGAACCAGTTTAGGTCCCCCAACCACCAAAACCAAAGTTTACCGATTGTCGCAAGTACTAGCGATGCAAGTCTCAGGTTAAGACCATATACACCTACCCTGATGCGGCCTCCCATAGACACGCAGACATACTACCAATGGGATTCCGTGGGGTCTATCCAGAGCGAAGCTGTTTCCCGTACCATCGGTGAAACACGACCTCCTATCGCATTTGCATAAGTATCCAATACTTATATATATGAGAATTATGTCGTTGTGCCCTTACAACGCACACAAGTGCAATACTAGCCTATTCCGCATTATCGATGTCCAGTCTCGATAATACTACGGCTAGGGATATTTAATGATTAATCCTTCGTGGACTGATACTGTCTCATATCATCTCAATCCAGGAACTAATCATAGGACCTCTCTTCATTTATATATCTATGGTGATCTAATCACAAATGATGAGAGTGCAATTCTTATTACATAGTTAATTTGCTACCAACAACACAATGATCTGTGCAAATAGTGACGCTATGGGTCATATTATCCAACAATCTCGACTCCTACACCCCATCAAGTAGAAGAACGTGCATGCAGTTATATAGCATTTTCATACATGCATACACTCATACTTGCATACATACAGATAGCATTTCTTTTACAGTAATTTTGAACAAAGTCAGCCTCTAAAGAGTGGAGCAAGACACAGAGTAGCAGTCAAAAGTGGAAGCCTCCAAGACACAAAGCACCCGACAATCAGAAGGATGAGATGTGGAGGCGAACCAACTTAAAAGGAATATTGGGGGCAAGGCCCGCTTTAAAGAGAATACTGGGAGTGAGGCCCGTTAGGATGAGGTAACTGGGATTGACCCTCACTGTACAGATAGGTTATGGAATTTCCTATAACATAAGATGTTTCGGAATGCAAACGACAATAGAATCAAGTTGTAGAATGCCTTGAGAATATTTGGAAATGGGCCTTGGAATGCCTTAGGATCAAAATTTTGGGTTTTAATGTACCTATGACCAGGAAAAGTCGAGAACATAAAGATGTTTTGGATGACTACAAAGGCCCAAGAAATGGGTTTGGAACGCAAATGAATTTGGGAATAGGAAATGCCGAATGGAATCAGAACACCAATAGATGCAGATATAGAATATCTCGAAAATGAAAGTGAACATCAGATAACTTCGGGAATAAAGTGGAACCTCAAAATGAGGATGAACATCAGATAACTTCGGGAATGAAGTGGAACCTCAAAATGAGCATTAACATCAGATAGATTCGGGAATGAAGTGTAACATCAGAATGAGGATGAACGTCAGATAGCTTCGAGAATGAAGTGGAACTTCAAAATAAGGATGAGAATTAGATAACTTCGGGAATGAAGTAGAACCTTAGAATGAGGATGAACATCAGACGACCTTGAGAATGAAGTGGAACTTCAAAATGAGGATAAACAGCAGGCATCTTCGGGAATACAGTAAAGCCTCAGAATGTGGATGGACAGTTGGCAGCTTCAAGAATGAAGCAAAAGCCTCAGGAATGTAATCAGATAATAGAACACTCCAGATTTGAAATGAAACCTTAAGAATGAGGTTGGCAGCTCCGAGAATGGATACATATTATGAGAATGAAGACAATTTCGAGAATGAAGATAACTTCGAGAATAAGGAAAACTCTGAGAATGGGGGTAAAAACTTCATAAATGAGGTTGAAGCATCATAAACAACTCCAAGAATGAGGTAGAGCCTCGAAAATGAGGACAGTTATCTGATAATCCTGAGAATGGAGTAGAGCCTCAAGAATGAGAATATGTATCAGATATCTCCGAGGATAAGGTAGATCCTCGAGAATGGGGAATAATATCAAACAGCTCTGGGAATGGGTTAGAGATTCGTGACGAACATCCAATAACTCAGTGACATGAGAAAAACTTCGAGAATTAGGGTCGGTAACAGATAGCTCTGAGAATGGGGACAACATCAAACGACAGACAGCTCCAAATGATAAAGTAGGACCTCAAGAATGGGAAAATCAATGTCAAAATATCCCAGCAATAGAGGACCTGAGGGTCCAAAGCTAAGTTTTAGACGGATATCGAATCATCTCACCACAGGTCGTAGCATCAAAGGGCTTGTAGACCCATCTATCAATAAATAAAACCAACTACTACAAAAGCCATGTAAGTTCAACTAGATCGACGAACTAGGTAAGTAGAAATATATGCATGATTTTGATAGACTTGTCACTGTCACACATTAAACAAGCCTACCAAAGAAGGGGTGACTGTCGACTTCTTATTTTTATTTATAGCCCGATGATGATTCTCTTATGGGAACACCTTGAAAAGTTTGAGAAGGTTTTAAGGTTTAATGCTCGAGGGGAAAGAAACCTCATAAAAACTGAAACGCTAGAGTTCTGGCCGGACATCAACTATGTCCGACCGGATATATATCGCGTTTTCAGTTTTACAGAAGGATTCGATCACTTTCATTCTTTAGCCGATTTCCATAACCAAAACATTTTCCTTAATAAACAAATCATTTTCTTGTTATCCAAACCCAACATACTATAAAAAGAGCATAAAAAACACAGAGGATGGGACATTTTGACTTTTGGAAGCGACTCTCTCTTTCTCGACCATTGACAAACAGTAACCCTAAAATCTCAATCTCCAGCAAGATTTGGAAACCAAACCAAGTTTTCAAAGGTGTTCTCGGAGCTGAATTATGCTTAAAAGTAAGACCTGATGGCCCTAAACCTATACTTTCGTGTTTTATTATTCACTAAACTGACACCACATATCCGGTCAGACATATTGGATGTCCGACCGGACATCCATCCAATATGTCCGACCGGACGTGCATCGGTTACACAGTAAATGAGGCCGTATAAACCAGTTATATCCGAACACGTACTTTCTTCCTCGTTGTATATAGGATGAAAACCCATACATAAATTCCATAGCTGATTCCGAATGGACTATAGTATAGTCTACACTAGGGATACAACTTCATGTACCACTTGGATATGGTTGCACGTGTCATTTTTCTTACTGCTTTATCATTTTTGATTATTTTATGTTGTCATTATAAACTCTTTATTATAAGCTTATGCACGACCTTAACATGTTACTGGTTTTAAGCATGTCACGTCTCAGTTATTTGTTTCATGCATGATTGTGAGTTTCTGTTTTTTACAGCATATCCGGTCGGACATATAATTTTACAATCTATATTCGGACGACGGTGGCCATATCTGGCCAAGCTTCCATGATTCCAAATCAATGAATGATATGTTTAAATTCTATTTTGGATTATTATGATTGCACTGTGTGATATATAAATTGTCATTGCATGTACTATA